>JAPKLX010000293.1:132002-164654 GCA_026898415.1 Leonotis leonurus | reverse complement strand
TGTCTCTAAGTAACAGGAATCTAAAGCTTTCAAATGGAAAGATTGTACCAGCAAGTCTCAGACAGAAAGTTGGAGCAAGTCAACTTTAACAGAAAATTGAACCAGCAAGTCTCAGACAGAAAGTTGAACCAGCAAGTCTCAGACAGAAAGTTGAAGCAAATCAACTTTAAACAGAAAGTTGTTCAACCAGAAAGTGTTTAACTAGCACTCAACCAGAAAGACATTAAAACCAGAAAGGGCTTAACCAGAAGGTTCCAGTCAAACAGAAAGAATTGAACCAACCAGACAGAAGTGGCAACAGATCGATAGAACTATCAAAACCACCAGATGACACTGCCCTACTCTTCATATCCTCTTACCACGCCTGTATTAAAGACCATCCATCAAGAATTGGAAGGAGAATCCCTGATTGACATGAAGAAGGAAAGTAATCACAATCGATCTGCCTTCCATACATAAGAAGATTCAGTCAACGACTCAACATGGAAAGAAGAGATATGATGAATAACATTGATTGGCAATCCACAATCAAATCACGCCAATCAACAAACGGCTAGAATTTCAAAATTCAAAGCCTATATATATTTGGAGTTTTAAAGTCTGAATATATACAAGCGCTACATTGAAGAAACATTCTCAAGCATCTCTATCTCACGTCAAACAAAAGCTCCAAACCGTTTTTGATCGCAATCACATCAACTCAACCTCGATTCAAGTCTGTCTTATCGAGGGAAGAAGGAGATCTTTGCTAGCTAGTAGTTTTCTAGTGGATTAACGTGAAGATACCCTGTTTACAGTAGTTTTTTGTAAGTTGTAAAGGGACACGACCCTTATTCGTGCATAAATCTCAATCTAGTTGTGGTTGGAACTTGTGGCTCGTTCTCAGCGAGTATAAATAAGAGAGTATCCTAGTAGTGGATATCTAATCCAGTTTGGATTAGACCGTGGACGTAGGGGGTTTCCCGAACCACGTAAAAATAACTGCGTTATTTACTTTCTGCATCTTTCAGTTGTTTTATTCACTATCTGTCACTCTCATACAAACTGTATTCTTAATCAATTCTCTATATACTCGATTAAGCTTTAAAAGGTTTTCTAAACAAGAGCAATCACTAATCCACCATTATTCCGCACTCTCTCAACACTCAGAAAGTAATAAGATCACTCTTATTATTAGCTAAGTGTTTTCACTAAGAGAGTAATCTGTTTGGACTAAAACTGCTATCGATCTGCATATCGATCTGTCTAGTCATCTATCGAGCAATAACTTATACAGAATAGCTTGAACTCTCGTACAACTTGTCAAGTAAACTGAAAAGTTTGTATTTGGTGTATTCCCCCCCCCCCCCATACACCAAACCTTGCTCTTTCGGGACCAACAAGTGGTATGACTAAATCTTCTTATGTATGGAAGGTGATTACTTTCCTTCTTCATATCAATCAGGGATTCTCCTTCCAATTCTTGATGGATGGTCTTTAATACTGGCGTGGTAAGAGGATATGAAGAGTAGGGCAGTGTCATCTGGTGGTTTTGATAGTTCTATCGATCTGTTGCCACTTCTGTCTGGTTGGTTCAACTCTTTCTGTTTGACTGGAACCTTCTGGTTAAGCCCTCTCTGGTTTTAATGTCTTTCTGGTTGAGTGCTGGTTAAACACTTTCTGGTTGAACAACTTTCTATTTAAAGTTGATTTGCTTCAACTTTCTGTCTGAGACTTGCTGGTTCAACTTTCTGTTAAAGTTAACTTGCTCCAACTTTCTGTCTGAGACTTGCTGGTACAATCTTTCCATTTGAAAGCTTTAGATTCCTGTTACTTAGAGACATATAGTAGTAATATATAGAGAACATGAGTAAACCTAAGTATGTTTTCGAGGGAACATCATCAAAACTCAAATTAATTGCGGGGTTCCCAACAATTTCCCCCTTTTTGATGATGTCGAAACCATACTTAGTCAGATTTAACCAGGGTAACATGAATCATGTTCTGGTGAGGTTAGCCGATTGTTATTTAAGTTGTATAACAATCAATAACAAGAGAGTTACTGGACAATAAGATTTTGTCTTTAGAAAACTCCACATCAATAGATATATGAATTGATGAGTACAAGTGGACGGCAGAAATAACAGAGAGAGCAAAAACAGAAGATAAGAATTAAGATCTATCTAAGAAAACCATCTGGCTGCTCCGCCTTTCTTCATCTTCTCTCTCTGTGCATCATAGACTAACTGAATGCTCTTGTAAATTCCATCTCTCACCCTGGCATAATTGGGATCGTGATTGTCGATCTTATATCCCTTGATCTTGGCCAGTTGATTGATGTAATTTAAAATGTAGGTCTTGTCAGGAATATTACTGCCTGGTATTGTTGGGCATACCATGTATTCTTTCTCCGGGGCTTTGATCTGTATCTTGGCATCAGATGCTGCTGTTCTGATCCTCTGTACTAGTCCCTGGTCACTGAAGTTTTCCAGATATCTGTTGAAATCCTCATCTGGAGTTGATTCTGAGTATGTAGGCTCCTTCAAAAAATATCCATTCAAGATAAAACCTTGCTTTACTTTCTCCCAATCACTTTGATCATCCTCTGGAACCCACGCATCATTAGGTGTTTTCTTCTGCAAGGATAGATTCCATGAGAATGGTTTCTTCTTCTTCTTCTTAGACTGGGTGGTTGATTGTGATGACTGCTGCTGTGAGCATTCTGTAGAGGAAGGTGAGGAGAAGGGTGTTTGGAATGATTTTTCCTTGGCCTCCTGAGCAGCTAGCTTTCTCTCTCTTTCTACTTGCTCTTTGTAGAATTGGGCTCTGAAAAGAGGATCACAAGCTTGTTCCATATTCACTCCGAACAGCAGCAATTCAGCTATCTGATCACCCTCGTCAATTGGTTTCTTTCCTTTGTCGCTGGAGGTCTGAGGTGCTTGTTGAGCTGGCTCTGTTCCAAGTAGGGTGGGGTCTGGCCTCGGTGGTGTGGTAGGCCTGGGTTGAGCCGGTGCTGGTGTTTCTGTTTCAATTTCCACCACTTCTGTCCTCATACTCTTGCTGCTACCTTTGCCTCCCTTGCTGCTACCTTTGCCTCCCGAGATTTCCCCCTTTTCGACATCATCAAAGAAGGTAGTGATGAGTGTTCGAAGTGAGGCAATCTCTTCAGTCATTTTCTCCATTTTCTCTTCAGCTTCTGCTTTGAACCCAAGCAGAAAGTTGATTGTCTGGTTGGAGGCATCCAGTTTCTGCTCGAGCCTGCTGTTCATTGTAGACAATGTTTTGTCATAAGTCTCTTGAAGTTCTTCAATGGCAGTAAGACGAGTGCTCTGTTGCTCGAACTCTTCTGGGATAGGATACAGAAGGTCATTCAGGACAGCCATTTGATGTTTCTGCATCAGCTCCACAAATTTCTCATTTTCAAATTTGGCGAATTGAGAATGGATGGATAAGTCAGTATCCTCCTTCAACTGAGCAGCAAGTTGAATTCCTTTCTTTTCTACGGCAGCAGAATTGTTTCTTGTTGTTTGGCCAAAAGATCAGCTACAAGATCAGTTGTCTTCTGATTTTTCTCTTCTATGTCATTTAGACGACGAATGAGCTTGGCCTGTTCTGCTTCATTCTGTAGGCGATCATCATCTATCTTTTTATCAAGCTCCTTTCTGACTGTTCTGAGCTTTCTTCGTATGTCTTCATCCATGTCGTTGACGTAATCTTTCTGATGTTTGTTGAAATCAGTGAGTATCTGGGTTGCCTTCTCTTGAAGTGAGTTGCATATATCAGTCATCTTATCTTCAACTCGAAGAGTGATCAGATTGTCCAGTTGATAGTTATTGAAGGTGTTGGGTTCTCTTTCCAGAAGCTCTTCCATGGTGTAGAAGTTGACATGTTTCTGCAGCTCCTTGTGTGTATATGTCAGTGCTTGGCTCGCCACCAATGTTCTGGCCGACTGGTTCATCATCACCCGAGTCAAGGTTGATGATTGGTGTTTTCTTGGCAGGCTTCTTGGATTGGGCTGCTCCCTGCTCTGGTTGGGGTGGTTGTTGTTCGGTTGGGATAGGTTCTTCCATCTGGGCATCAGTATGTGTTGGTTGCAAAGTGATATTCAAATTTTCTGCCTCATGCTGCATGAGCGCAGAGATGAGTTGCTGGTAATCTGTTCTGACTTCTGCTACTGAGTTGGCTTGAAGTAAATTGAGCAGAGTGGCCTCTTCCTTCTTTAGTTCGTCAATTGTCTTGATCTGAAGCAGAGCATCAAAGATATAGTACTCGCTGTCTTTGACCAGCAAGTAAAACTTGACGCTCTTGGCTGTTCCCAGACTTTCTGGTAAGCGATGAATACCAGGAAAGTCTTGCAGCACAGAGTGTTCTGCTTCATTTTCCAGCAAATGTATAACACCTTCTGCTTGGCGTTTCTTCTCCTCCTCTTCATCTTTAGATTCTCCTTCTTCTTTCTCCTCATCCTCACTTATTTTCTCCATTCTTTTTGGTGAGGGTGTGGGTGTGGAGTATGGCTTGTTTTTGGTTCTACATCACCTGCTGGAGCCTCTGTTACCTCTGTTTCTGCCTGTGTTGCCTCCTTTTCTTGTTCTGTTGTCATGTGTTCTGTTTGTTCTGCAGCAGGTTCTGGTGGTGGTGGGGACTCTTGAACTTTTCGTAGTCTGCGTTTCTTCTGTTTAGGTTGAGATGCGGATGTCTCAGTCTCAACAGAGCTTCCTCGTTTGTGGGCCGCCTTTTCTTTTACCACTTTCTCCTTGGTAACTTTCTCTTTCTTCTTTTCAACACCTTTAGCAGGTGGCATCCATGTAGGGTTAGAGCTGCCCATTTCCAGCGCTGCTACACGATGCACCTAATCTATTATTTTGTTGAAAAAGGCCGGCGAGAGTCCCAAAGACATTTCTAGCTGATGTTGATCTTTGGGTATGGAGAGGCTTGTGTTGAATTCTACAGCATCCTCCCATACTTGTTGTTTGAAGTATCGTTCCACCATCAGGCTGATTTTGGTGGAGTGACGTAGATTTCTCTTAACTTCTACTGAAGTTCCTCTTCCTCTGCTATCCTTGGTATAAGTAACTAGTTTTGCTTCCTTAGCCATCAATTCGAACAGTACTCTGCTCCAGTTGACTCGGAGATTGAGGACAACAGCTGTGAGAATTCAGAATTTCTCAGGGGTTACCTGATCATACGATCCGCTATGGTTGAGAAAAATTTTCTGGACCATTTCGAGTAGTAACTTGAAGCCCGGTTGGAGTAAGGAGCGCTGAAACATTCTCCCAGTATATGAGATGGGTATTACCATCATGATTTCTACTGCTTCCTGCAGTTGTTTCGGAGTGATGTCGTCCAAAGTCAAACCTTCATCTTTCAACCGATATGCCTCGTTGATCATTTCGATGACATTGTATGGAGTTTTGCTAGTTCTGTCACCGATTGGCATCAACACATTTGCTTCAAAGCCATGTTTATCATTATGCCATGTCAGATAGCATGTAGCCACTTGTTTTGCCAAAAATATGTTGGGATGAGAGGTGACAATATTGCAGAAACCTAATATCATAAGAACATACAGAGCAAATATATGTATATTCATCAGTTTATATGAACAAGTATGAATATCCACATCTAAACAGTTAATTAGAGTGATGAGATATTTTAAGCAGATCATAAGAGAAATTAAAACAATACTTGTAGCAAGTTGCAGATATAAGGAAGATTTAATAAACTCAAAAACCTTTGCAGCGTGTAACAATGGCAAAAATTTCTTCCAGTTTGTGAAATCCGTGAGTATCAAACACAGCATAGGGTTCAGGCGAAAGAAATTTCTGAACCTCGGACACATGTTGAAGAAACAATGAAGTTTGGGGTGCCATAATCAAAACGCAAGATGTTTTTGAGAAAAGATTTGCAGAGAAAAGGGAGTCTAGAAATTCTTAAGTGCTTAAGGAGAGTAGTGCTCAGTGCGATGAAAGTGAAGGTGAACAGTCCTGTGAGAGATATCGCATATATATAACAAAATAATCAATGGCATAGATTAAGACGGTAAATAAATGAAGGGTTGGATGAGTATCTCCCTTTTAGATTTTCCCGCTTTAGTTGTATGTTTTGCCGCATTTCCTTGCGTGTGATATACGCTCTAGATCCTAGGGTTGTAGGCGAGTGTGTCCGTATCACACTCTCCACTGCAACTTTCCTTTTTCCTTTTCTTGCAGGGATTTTCTCGATCACAGTTCCCAAAGATGTGCTAATCATCACAAATATAGAAGATTTAGTAAATCTAGGTTAGAAAATATCTTTGTAGACTGCAACCTCGGAGATTAATTATGGAAAGTGATGTCTTTTATCTAGGACGCTTCAATTTCCTCAATAGTTCCCCCTTGACTTAGTAATTAACAAATAATTTCCACGTGGCACTTTCTTCAATTGAGTAAATTATGACGCGTGAGATTTTTTATTTCCATCTTGTCATTCTGTCATTCTGTAAAACATTCTGTTGTTGAACATTCTGGTGACCATCTGTTGTTGTCTTTCTGTTAGACAATCTGTTATTGTCTTTCTGTTAGACAATCTGTTATTGTCTTTCTGTTAGATTATCCAGATTTAGTAATCCAAGCTTTCCACATAACATCTTAAATCTATCTTCTGGTAGAGCTTTAGTTAAAATATCAGCACGTTGGATATCTGTGTGAATCTTCTTGATCTGGATATGCTTTCTCTCCACATGATCTCTGATAAAGTGATGTCTTACATCAACATGTTTGCATCTTGTATGAAGTACTAGATTCTGTGTTATTGCAATTGCACTTGAACTGTCACAGAATATGGGTATCTCCTTTACTTCGATCTCGTAGTCTCTTAGTTGCTGCTTCAACCATAAGATTTGTGCACAACAACTTTCAGCAGCCATATATTCTGCTTCGGTTTTGATGTGGCGACAGATGTCTGTTTCTTTGAGAACCAAGATATCAATTTGTTTCCAAGATACTGACATGTTCCAGAAGTAGACTTTCTGTCCAGTTTGCATCCTGCATAATCTGAATCAGAATAGCCTGTTAATTCAAAATTGTCTTCACATGGATACCATAATCCTACATGAGCTGTTCTCTTGAGATATCTTAATATCTTCTTAGCTGTTTCCATGTGAGACTCTTTGGGATTTGCTTGATATCTAGCACATACTCCTACTGTGAAAGTGATGTCAGGTCGACTGGCAGTTAGGTAGAGTAATGATCCTATGATCCCTCTGTATTGAGTAATGTTGGCTGGTTTTCCCTCTGGATCTGGATCAATTTTCCCATTGGTCTGCATTGGGATTTTCACTGGGTTACTGTCTTTTAACCCAAATTTGGTCAGCAGATCGTTGATGTATTTTGTCTGATTAATAAAGATACCATCTGGTAGCTGCTTGACCTGCAAACCTAAAAAGAAACTCATTTCTCCCATCATGGATATTTGGTACTTATTTTTCATAAGTTCAGCAAATTTGTCACACAGATAGGTAGATTGAGATCCAAAAATGATATCATCTACATAGATCTGGACTAAGAGAATGTTTTCTTTAACTTTGATGATAAACAAAGTTTTGTCAAAAGATCCTCTTCTGAATCCAGATTCTAGTAGGAAAGTTGATAAGGTCTCATACCAAGCTCTAGGGGCTTGCTTTAGACCATAGACTGCCTTAGCCAGTTTGTATACTTTCTGATCTGGATCTGCTTCTTCAAATCCAGGTGGCTGTTCCACATATACTTCTTCTTCAAGGATACCATTGAAGAAAGCACTTTTGACATCCATCTGGTATACCTTGAACCGTTTATGAGCAGCATATGCTAGAAATAGCCTTTAGCTACCAATCTGGCCAATCTGGCCTTATTTCTGACTACTTCATCCATCTGGCTACTGGTGCGAATGTTTCATCAAAATCAATGCCTTCTTGTTGATTATAGCCTTTAGCTACCAATCTGGCCTTATTTCTGACTACTTCACCATTCTCATCTCGTTTATTTTTGAACACCCATTTTACACCTATTACACCTTGGTGTTTGGGTCTGTCCACGAGATACCAGACTTCATTCCTTTTGAATTCATTGAGTTCTTCTTGCATTACTGTTATCCAATCTGCATCTTGAAGTGCTTCATAAGCATCAGATGGTTCCATGCAAGAGAGATAACAACTTAACAATGCACTTTCTCCATGCATTCTTCTGGTCTTCACACGATCTGATGGGTTCCCAACGATCTGTTCTGGTGGATGATCTTGTATCCATCTCCTTCTCCTGGTCATCTCTTCATCTGTTGGTTCCTCAAATTCAGGGTGTGCTGTTGATATAGCTTGAAATGGATTCTCACCTAGACTTTCTTCTGGATTTGGATTTTCATGTTGATCATCATTTGTAATAACTGTTTCATTGTCTTCTGTTGATGATCTGTTTTTATCCAGATTGTGTTGTGATATTCTCCCTTGCTGTATGATCTCTTCAGCAATAGGAGGAGTGACAATTTCTTCATCCTCACCTTTTGAATTCTAGATAAGAATATCTTCAAGTAGTAGTTCATTCATCCTTCTGGTAGTCATCTGGTTTTTTGTCTGCTTTTCATCTAGTGACCTTACTGAACAATAGACTCATCAAAAACAACATGAGGTGTTACCTCCACAATATGAGAATTCTTATTGTAGACTCGATATGCTTTACTAACATCAGAATATCCTAAGAATATTCCAGGGTAAGTTTTGCTATCAAAAGTTTTAAATTGTGATTTCCCATTATTGTGTATGTAAGTTTTTGCTACCAAAAGTGCGAAGATAAGATATCTTAGGCTTTCTGTTGTTCCATATCTCATATGGTGTCTTTCCATGTCTGAGTGTGATGGATGATCTGTTTTGAGTGTAGCAGGCTGTGTAGATTGCATCTGCCCAGAATTTCTTTGGTAGATTGGTTGCATTAAGCATTGTGCGAGCTGCTTCCTTGAGTGATCTGTTTCTCCTCTCAACAACTCCATTCTGTTGAGGAGTTCGAGCAGCAGATGTTTGATGAGTGATTCCCATCTTGTTGCAGTATGCTTCAATCTTCTGGTTGAGAAATTCTGTTCCTCGATCTGTTCTGATAGAGGTTATACTCATCTCTTTCTGTTTGGTGATCTTGTGTAGGAAATCAGGGAGTTTGTCTAGAGTCTCTTTCTTCTTTAATAGAAAGATGACCCAGGTGAATCTTGTGTAATCATCTATGATTACCAATGTGTATATGATTACCAATGTGTATTTTCTCCCATTTAAACTTAATGGCTTGACTGGTCCAAACAGATCAAGGTGTAACAGCTCTAATATCCTTGATGTTGAATGAGCTGTTTTGCTTGTGAAGGATGATCTGGTTTGCTTTCCAGCTTGACAAGCATCACATATATGATCTTTATCATATACTTGATCTGGTAGTCCTTCAACTAACTTTTCTTTTGCAATCCTGTTGATTGACTTAAAGTTTAGTTGGCTTAATCTCTTATGCCATAACTAGCTGGTTTCTGATACTGTTTTAGTGACTAAGCAGGTCTCGATCTGGTTTGTCCACTGGACAATGTATAATCTATCCTGCAATTTTCTGGTAAGGAGTATCTCATCTCCTTCCTTGTTCTTTACAAAGCAGTTATTAGTATCAAAAATAATCTGGTTACCATTAGCACAGAATTGACTTACAGAAAACAGATTGTGACTAAGACCCTCAACATATGATACATTTGTGATAGTGGTCTTGCCAACTTTTATGTTCCCATATCCTCTGGTATATCCTTTTGAATTACATCCAAAAGTAACCTGAGGTCCTGGCTTCTCTATATAATCTTATAGTAGGTTCTTGTCACAGGTCATGTGTTTTGAACAACCACTATCAATTATCCAGATTGCTCCTCTAGCTATCTTGTTCCTTCTTGCAGTCTTCTGATCCTGCAATTAATAAGACTTAGCTACCCTTCATCGTTTGGGTGCTTGGTTATTAGCAAATGTTCCCTTTCGAATCCAGAACATTTTTGGGTTAGGAGCTGAAATGTAACATGTAATGATGTTTCCATCATTATCAACTTTAGATAGAGAATCAAATACAGAAGGATGATATCTCTCAATTTCATCATTCTTCAATTCCTTCTTAGTAGATACTGTTCTGTTGGCATTCTTATTGGGTAGTGTTCTGTTGACACTCTTATTGGGTAATCTCCTATTGACATTCTTCTTGTGATCTGTTTCTGTGTAGTAGGCTGGTTGTCCCTTTGCTTGATGGTATTGTCTGTTTCCAGTCTGTTTAACTATCATCTTCTGAGGAAGTCCTTTCTTATTTTTTAATCTTTCACTTGATCTGGTATCTGTTTCCTCTCTGGTACAAAGTTTATGGTACTAGAAGATTTTTCTGAGTGACCTGGATATCCTAATCCAGATGTGCCCTTCTGCTGCATATTGATTAGCAGTTTAGCACGTTCATCACTTTTGTAGATCATCTCTTTGCCTTTCTTGATCTTCTCTTCAGCAACGTTGTTTCTTATAACCAGATCATTCACTTTTGAATTAAGTGAATGGATTTCACAGTCTTTGCTCTTGATCTGTTTTTCCAGATCGTTGATTTTAGCAACAAATTGTGTATTTGCAGTGCTCAAAATTTCCTCTGATTTCTTTAGTCTATCATTCTCTTCAACAACTTCTCTAAACAGCCTTTTGATGCTCGAATAACTTTTGAACATCTCGTTTACTTCATCCCATGAGTATTCTGCTTCATCTTCATTTTCCTGTTCTAGATCGTTATTATTTGAGGAATTTGAATAGCAAGAATTTACCTCAACTTCATCTAGGACGTTGTCTAGTCCTACATAGCATTCATTCCAACTTTCTTCATCATCAGCAATGAAAGCTTCATCATTTTCTGATGAACTATCTGTGAAATGACTCGAGCTGCTTGAGTTCTGTTCAGCTATCATGGCCTTGCGCTCATATTTGAGTTTTCGATCTCTCTTTGGCTTTTGGAAAGATCAGGACAGTCTGGTTTAAAGTGACCTGTCCTGCCACATCCAAAGCAAGTGTAGTCTGTAGAGCCAGAGGTTTTTGTGGTTTTTGCAGTCTGTTGCTTGGATTCATTCTTGTCATCAGATCGATCATTGTCATGCTTCTTATAGAATTTTTTCTTGTTATCTTTGTAGAAGCGTCTGTATTTCTTCGATCTGATCTCCATTTTGTCCATTCTTCTGGCGATCATCGCAAACTCTTTTAAAAGTTTGTCATAGCCTTTCTCTTCATCTGGAGTAGTAGGCTAAGAAAGATCATTAGGTCTGCTCTTCGCTTTGAAGGCTACCTCTTTGTCCTTCTTCAAGCTGCTTTCTGCCTTTTTGGACAGATGATCTGGTCCTCAAATTCTTTGAATGCCACACTCATGACCTTCAAGGTGATCAAATAAGGCTTCAGTGGACAATTCATTAAAGTCTGCACGAAGAGGTTGCATTGTAGCATAGATCTCCCAGCTTGGTGGAAGAGCTCTAAGTACTTTCATGTTCTTCTCCCTTTGAGTATATTTATTCTTTTTGAATGCAGATATCTCAAGAAGGATTCCAGTGAATCTCATCTTCATCTGCTCTATTGTCTCGCCTGGTTTCATTTTGAATTCATCATATTTGTTGCAGGCAAGAGACAGCTTGTTCTCAATCATTACTTCAGATCCTAGGGCTAGGTCTCTTAAGGCTTCCCACATCTCTTTGGCATTATCCATATCTTGGATTTTAGCCAGATGTACACCTTTGACCGTGCTGGAGATGATCCCTTTGGCAAAATCATCAAGATTTGCTTCTCCCCTTTCTTCAGAAGTGTATTTTCTGGGATCTTTTAGCACAGATTCTTTGACCACTCCTGTATCAGTGATACGAGTAGTTTCTTCTGTAATTGCCAATGGCCCTTCTTCGATTACCTTCCACATCAAGCAGTGATGAGCTTTAAGGCACATCTTGATTCTGAAGCTCCATTCTCTGTAACCTTGAATGGAAAATTCTTCGCAAGCCCTGACAACAGATGACTCCATAGCAAATAGAATGCACGTGAATGAAAGAGGTTTTCTTAGATCTATTCAAGTTGACCACGCAGGTTTTATCCCTGTGAAACAAAACAATAGTCGTTTGAACCACTGCTCTGATACCACTTGTTGGTCCCGAAAGAGCAAGGTTTGGTGTATGGGGGGGGGGGAATACACAAAATACAAACTTTTCAGTTTACTTGACAAATTATTAGAGAGTTCAAGCTATTCTGTATAAGAAATTGCTCGGCAGATGACTTAACAGATTGATACACAGATCGATCATAGTTAAGTCCAAACAGATAGCTCTCTTAGTGTAAACACTTAGACAGTAATAGGAGTGATCTTATTACTTTCTGAGTGTTGAGTGAGTGCGGAATAATGATGGATAATGATTGCTCTTGTTTAGAAAACCTTAGGGATTATCCAGATAGTTATACAGATTGATTGAGATGCAGATTTGTATGTGATAGTGCAGAGGGTTAGAATAATAAACAACTGAAAATAAATATGCATGAAAGTAAAGCACACAGACGTTTAACGTGGTTCGGGAAATCCCTACGTCCACGATTTGGTCAAATCTAGACCAGATTATCCACTACTAGGATACTCTGCTTCTTTATACTCGTGGAGAACGAGTCACAAGTATCAATCAAAACTAGAGAGATACTTATGCACGAATTAAGGGTCGTGTCCCTTTACAACAGATTACCTCTACGTTACCACTAGAAAACTACTAGCTAGCAGGGTGATCTCCTTTCTCTCGATAAGACAGACTTGAATCGAGGTGGTTGGTGTGATGTAGAATCACAAAGTATAGAAGCTCTAAGTCTAGATTGCAGATTGATTGCTTGAAAGTATGACAACAGTATAGCTCGCGTGTGTGTTCTCTTGCATTCTCCAGATTTTTTTTAAATTCGATTATATGGGCATTGAATATTAAATTCTAGCCGTTTGCTGATTAGCGTGAGTTTGATGGTATATTGCCAATCAATTATGTCCATCATATCTCTGCTTGCCATATAGGGAAGTTGACTCAATCTTTGAGTTTATGGAAAGCAGATTGCTAACGGTCTCTTTCCTTCTATGTGTTAGCCGAAGATTCTCTTTCCAATCCCTGTTGGATAGGCTTCAATCTTGATGTGGCAAGAGCATATGATGTGTAGGATGATGTCAGCAGGTGGATTGATGACTCAATCGTTCTGGTGCCTTGCTGTAAATGTCGATCTGGTCATCGATCTGGTCAGTGTCTGTTACAGCAGATCGATTCTTTTTGGCGTGAAATCTTGACCTTCATCCTATACTAAGTTGAGATTGACTTTCATAGGACTATATCCTTTACATATCAAGTCATCCTTCTGGTAGTCAACAGTAGACTCATCAAAAACAACATGAGGTGTTACCTCCACAATATGAGAGTTCTTATTGTAAACTCGATAAGCTTTACTAACATCAGAATATCCTAAGAATATTCCAGGGTCTGTTTTGCTATCAAAAGTTTTCAATTGTGATTTTCCATTATTGTGTATGTAACACAAACAGCCAAAAGTACGAAGATAAGAAATCTTAGGCTTTCTGCTGTTCCATATCTCATATGGTGTCTTTCCATGTCTGAGTGTGATGGATGATCTGTTTTGAGTGTAGCAGGCTGTGTAGATTGCTTCTGCCCAGAATTTCTTTGGTAGATTGGTTGCATTGAGCATTGTGCGAGCTGCTTCCTTGAGTGATCTGTTTCTCCTCTCAACAACTCCATTCTGTTGAGGAGTTCGAGCAGCTGATGTTTGATGAGTGATTCCCATCTTGTTGCAGTATGCTTCAATCTTCTGGTTGAGAAATTCTGTTCCTCGATCTGTTCTGATAGAGGTTATACTCATCTCTTTTTGTTTGGTGATCTTGTTTAGAAAATTAGGGAGTTTGTCTAGAGTCTCTTTCTTCTTTAACAGAAAGATGACCCAAGTGAATATTGAGTAATCATCTATGATTACCAGTGTGTACTTTCTCCCATTTATGCTTAGTGGCTTGACTGGTCCAAACAGATCAAGATGTAACAGCTCCAGTATCCTTGATGTTAAGTGAGCTGTTTTGCTTGTAAACGATGTTCTGGTTTGCTTTCTAGCTTGACAAGCATCACATATGTGATCTTTATCATACACTTGATCTGGTAGTCCTTCCACTAACCTTTCCTTGGCAATCCTGTTGATTGACTTGAAGTTTAGATGGCTTAATCTCCTATGCCATAACCAGCTGGTTTCTGATACAGTCTTAGTGACTAAGCAGGTCTCGATCTGGTTTGTCCACTGGATAATGTATAATCTATCCTGCAGTTTATCGGTAAGGAGTATTTCATCTCCTTCCTTATTCTTCACCAGACAGTTGTTAGTATCAAAAACAATCTGATTACCGTTAGCACAGAACTGACTTACAGAAAACAGATTGTGACTAAGACCCTCAACATATGAAACATTTGTGATAGTGGTCTTGCCAACTTTGATATTTCCATATCCTCTGGTATATCCTTTTGAATTGCATCCAAAAGTAACCTGTGGTCCTGGTTTCTCTATGTAGTGTGATAGTAGGTTCTTATCACATGTCATGTGTTTTGAACAACCACTATCTATTATCCAGATTGTTCCTCTTGCTACCTTACTCCTTCTTGCAGTTATTTGATCCTGCAATTAATCAAACTTAGCTACCCTTTCAACGTTTGGTGCTTGATTATTAGCAAATATTCCTCTTTGAATCCAGAACATTTTAGGGTTAGGAACAGAAATATAGCAGGTAATGATGTTCCCCTCATTGTCAACTTTAGATAGAGTGTGAATTTCAGATGGATGATATCGTTCTATTTCACCATTCTTCAAGTTCTTTTTATTATGAGCTATCCTGTTGACAATTTTTGTCCTGTTGACATTTGCTTTTTGAAGGTGATCTACTTCTGTGTAGTGAGCTGGTTTCCCCTTTGTTTGACGATACTGCCTGTTCTTTGCATCTTTTATTATCATCTTTTGAGTATAGCCTTTCTGGTTTTTCAAGTCCTTCACTTGATCTGGCATTTTCTTTCTTTCTGGTACAAAGCTTATGGTTGCCGAAGATTTTTCTGAGTGACCTGGATATCCTAATCAAGATGTGCCTTTTTGCTGCATGTTGATTAGCAGTTTGGCACGTTCATCACTTTTATAAATCATTTCCTTGCCTTTCTTGATCTTTTCCTCAGCAACATTGTTTCTGGCAATCAGATCCTTAACTTTTGAATTAAGTGAGTGGATCTCACTGTCTTTTCTCTTGATCTGTTCCTCCAGATCGTTGACTTTAGCAACAAATTGTGTATTTGCGGTGCTCAAAATTTCTTCTGATTTCTTTAATCTTTCATTCTCTTCAACAACTTCTCTAAACAACCTTTTGATGCTTAAGTAGCTTTTGAACATCTCATTGACTTCATCCCATGAGTATTCTGCTTGATCTTCACTTTCCTGTTCTAGATCGTTATTATTTGAGGATGTTGAATAGCAAGAATTTTCCTCAACTTCATCTAGGCCGTTGTCCAGTCCCACATAGCATTCATTCCAGCTTTCTTCATCATCAGCAATGAAAGCTTCATCATTTTCTGATGAGCTATCTGAGAAATGACTCGAGCTGCTTGAGTTCTGTTCAGCTATCAGGGCTTTGCGTTCATATTTAAGCTTTCGGTCTCTTTTAGCTCTTAGTTCTTCTCTTTGGCTTCTGGACAGATCAGGACAATCTGTTTTGAAATGACTTGATCTGCCACATTCAAAGCAAGTGTAATCTGTAGAGCTAGAGGTCTTTGTTGTTTTAGCAGTCTGCTTCTTGGATTCATTCTTGTCATCAGATCGATCATTGTCATGCTTCTTATAGAAGTTTTTCTTGTTATCTTTGTAGAAGCGTCTGTATTTCTTCGATCTGGTCTCCATTTTGTCCATTCGTTTGGCGATCATTGCGAACTCTTTTAAGAGTTTGTCATAGCCTTTCTCTTCATCTGGAGTAGCAGGCTCAGAAAGATCATCTGGATTGCTCTTCGCTTTGAAGGCTACCTCTTTATCCTTCTTCGAGCTGCTTTCTCCCTTTTTGGACAGATGATCTGGTCCTCGAATTCTTTGAATGTCACACTCATGACCTTCAAGGTGATCAAATAGGGCTTCAGTGGACAATTCATTAAAGTCTGCACGAAGGGGTTGCATTGCAGCATAGATCTCCCAGCTTGGTGGAAGAGCTCTAAGTACTTTCATGTTCTTCTCCCTTTGAGTATATTTGTTCTTTTTGAATGCAGATATCTCAAGAAGGATTCCTGTGAATCTCATCTTCATCTGTTCTATTGTCTCGCCTGGTTTTATTTTGAATTCATCATATTTGTTGCAGGCAAGGGACAACTTGTTCTCAATCATTACTTCAGATCCTAGGGCTAGGTCTCTTAAGGCTTCCCACATCTCTTTGGCAGTATCCAGATCTTGGATTTTAGCCAGATGTATGCCTTTGACCGTGCTGGAGATGATCCCTTTGGCAAAGTCATCAAGATTTGCTTCTCACCTCTCTTCAGAAGTGTATTTTCTGGGATCTTTTAGCACAGATTCGTTGACCACTCCTGTATCAGTGATATGAGTAGTTTCTTCTGTAATTGCCAATGGCCCTTCTTCGATTACTTTCCACATCAAACAGTGATGTTCTTTGAGGCACATTTTGATTATGAAGCTCTACTCTCTGTAACCTTAGATGGAGAATTCTTCGCATGCCCTGATAACAGATGATTCCATAGCAGATAGTATGCACGTGAATGAAAAAGGTTTTCCTAGATCTATTCAAGTTGACGACGCAGGTTTTATCCCTGTGAAACAAAACAATGGTCGTTTGAACCACTGCTCTGTCTGATACCACTTGTTGGTCCCGAAAGAGCAAGGTTTGGTGTATGGGCGGGGGGCCCCCCATACACCAAACCTTGCTCTTTCGGGACCAACAACTACACAATTTCTCTTTCAAAGTAGTAAAGGCCGCAAGACAATCAACATCAAAATTAAAAACAGTATCTTGAGCAAGAAAAAGACAAAGAGATTGACATATCTTAGAGAAGTTTTTAATAAATCTACGATAAAAACCAGCATGTCCCAAAAAACTTCGAATACCCTTAACGTCAGTCAGTGGAGGTAATTTTTCAATCACCTCTACCTTAGCCTTATCAAATTCTATGCCTTTACTTAACACTACATGTCCCAACACAATGCCACTACGCACCATAAAATGACTCTTTTCCCAACTCAAAGTAAGACAGTTCTCAACACAACGATCAAGCACACAGTCAATTTTATCAAGACAATCATCAATATAAGATCCAAAAATAGAAAAATAATCCATAAAAACCTCAACAAAATCACTAATCATATCGGAGAAAATAGACATCATACACCGCTGAAAAGTACCTGGTGCATTGTAAAGTCCAAACGGCATCCTCCGAAAAGCATAAGTCCCGAAAGGACTAGTGAAAGCGGTCTTCTCCTGATCTTCCGGGTCAATCACAATCTGGTAGTAACCTGATAGGACATCAAGAAAACAAAAGAAATCATTACCAGCCAGTTTATCCAACATTTGATTAATGAAAGGAAGAGGAAAATGATCCTTTTTCGTGGCAATGTTAATATTCCTATAGTCGATACAGATCCTCCATCCGGTGACTGGCCTGGTGGGAATGAGCTCATTCTTCTCATTTATGGTCACCGATCAGCCTCCCTTCTTGGGCACGACGTGAACTGGGCTCACCCATTCGCTGTTGGTGATCGGATAGGTAATCCCTTTGGCCAACAGCTTCAGGATCTCCTTCTTCACGACCTCCATCATAACTGGGTTGAGGCATCGCTGTCCATCCCTCTTCGGGATTGCATCATCGGCAAGCTGGATCTTGTGCATGCACATCGCCGGACTGATGCCTCTTATATACGCCAGATTCCATCCGAAAGCCAACTTGTGCTTCTTCAGCACAGCTACAAACTAAGTCTGCTGGATATCAGTGAGATGAGCCGAGATGATCATCGGCTTCTGCTCGTTCTCCTCAAGAAATACGTATTTCAGATTCGCAGGGAGTTCCTTTAGCTCCAACTTCTCGAGTGCAGGTGGATTCACCAGCTTCAACGGAGTTGGCTTTGCGAACTGAGCCTTCAATTTAAGTCTCTCCTCCATGTCGGCCGATCCCTAAAAAACTTACTCCAAACTATAATCCTGCACAAAAGAAATCTCGGCCAATGTATCAATTGAATCAATGAAAGAACAATCCTCAATAGAACTTACAGAGGGCATAGCCTAGTGCTTATGCACAGAAAATGAAACCGTTTCTCCTAACACTAACATCTTAATATTACCATTCCTAACATCAATCAAAGCGTTAGTAGTGGCCATAAAATGTCTACCTAGTTATAAAGAATGATCACGCCCATTCTCATGCACATCACCTATCTAACAGAACGATCAACTAACTGCAAACCCATGCGAGTGGGTTTCAACTCACCTAACTCTAATTGAGTAAGGCATACCTGTCACAGTCTTACAAATTGAGTAAGGCATGAGATTGAAACCGACACCTAAATCGAGCATACCTGTCACAGTCTTACAATTCCTTAGAGCGATGGTGATGACGAAACTACCTGGATCCCGCAGCTTCTATGGAAGAGGCTGCTGCATGATAGAGCTGGCTACCTCGGAAACCATTACAGACTCATCATCTGCAAATATCTTCTTCTTGGAAGTTAGCTCCTTAAAGAACTTGAGATACGCCGGTACGTTGCGGATAACATCAAGAAACGGTAAGTTCACGTGCACTTGGGACAATATCTTGTAAAAGTCTGCGAATTGCTTCTCGAGCTTCTCATTTTTCAGCTTACTTGGAAAGAGAATCGGCGTCTTGTAGGGATTTTCCGTCTTATACAATTGAATGGCTGGCTGTTCTGGCTCCTTTTCTTTCTCAGTCTCTCCCTCTACTCTGTCTCCCTCAGCTTTCGGTAACTCCACCCGGTTATCCACTTGCTTGCCACTACGTAGAACAATAATGGCCTGTAACTGATGCGCCGAGTGTCCCTGCCCCGATATCTTTCCTATCTGCTGCTGCTACATCTGATTTATAGCTCCCGAGATCTTCCCCATTTGGATCTCTAGGCGTTTGATTGTAGCCTCTTGAGCCTCCCTAGCCAACTTTCTTTCTTGCATGAAAGCTACCAGACTGTCTTCTAGAGATGATTTGGGCGGTGCGGCTGCTCGCGCTGCAAGTGGGAATGGTGGCTGTAACTGCGGTGATGGCTGCTGAAAGTGTGGTGGAGGTGGATAATACCCTTGCTGAGGCGGGTAGTAGGGCTGCTGTGGTGGATAGTACCCATGTTGAGGTGGGTAGTACTGTTGTGGGGGTGCTCGTCGGGGAGGAAATTTGATCCTTGACCCTGATTTAGTCCATTCCACGTAGAGCTATTTTGCACTCTCCATCCTGTAGCCTGCTGGACTGGATGTTGCTCATATGGTGGGCGTGGTGGATATCCCTAGGCAGCGTAGATCACCGCCTCTTCTTCATAGGTCAAACCGCCATCCTAGTGCAGTTTTTCTCATCATGGGTGAGATCACCGCAAATGGGGCACGGTTCACTAACCGGCTCATGCTTAGCCACTGTAGGGGCCTTGCTCATCTTCAACTCTTGCAACTTTCTCATCATATCTGTCATCTGCCATTTTAGATCTGGATTCACTCCGATCTCCTTGACCCCTACTCTCTTATATCAAGAGGTTTTCTGCTCTGAGTTGGTTTCCAAGGTCTCAAAAATCTCTACTGCTTCAATTGTCTTCTCAGATATGTTTCCTCCAGCCACTGTACCCATCATGAACTGATACATATGCTGCAAACCGTTGTAGAAGATTTGCCAAAGGAGTTTGGGCATAATCTGATGGTGTGGACACAGCTACTGGAGCTCTCTGAATCTGTCTAGTGCCTCATGGAAAGGCTCTTCAGGCTCTTGAGCGAACTGCATAATCTGTAGCCGAATCTGCTGTGTCTTGTGATTCGGATAGTACTTGAGCAGGAATGTAGTACTAACAGCCTTCCATGTGGGTAGAGATCCTGCTGGAAGGGAGAGATACCACGACTTCACCCTATCTTTAAGCGAATATGGGAAACACTTCCTAAGCAACTCATCCTTGGTTAAGGACTGACGTGGCATGGACTGAACCGCTGTACAGAACTCCCTAATGAGGAGGAGTGCATCTTCGTTAGCCAACCCGTAGAATGAGGGCAGAAGATTGATGTGGTTATGCTTCAGCTCATAATTCCTCCCCGTAGCATAGAGTACAATATAGCAGATGCCGTGATGCATAGGATGGCCTGACAAAATCTCCAAGCTTCTTAGGTGCTTCGTCTTCCTCAGCCATCATCACTAATTTCTCTTCGAATAAAGTGGCGACATTGACAACGTCCTTATATCGCTCCTCAAGTACACCTTCTCTTCTATTGATATTGTCGCCAAAGGGCACCAACTCTTGTCTCAAGCTTCGACGTCCTAACATACTCAAAACCAACAAAAGAAATGCCTAAAGCCTTCCCCGGCAACAACGCCAAAATATGTTTCAACTTATTTTAATTAAGTTACTCGCAAGAGAACGAGGTCATTATAGATTAATGAGTTAACCCTAGTCGTATTCTCAAGGAAGGCTAAACAGGGCTTCATCTATGTTGTTGAACAAGAAAGTAATTTAAAAGTTGGGGTGTGAATGATTATTAACTAAATAAATTAATTACCTAGGCGGAGTGAAATTAAAGGAATGAGAAAACGAATTATATAGACGTGAATTAAGAAAGTATTTAAATCCTAAGTCTAAGAACGAAGTGATGGGAACCCCACAATATTTAGTTTTGATGATGTTCTCTCGAAACACACTTAGATTTTATTCTGTTTGCTAAGTCTTAATCTATTCTAAATTGTACCAGATCACTAATGTGTAAAGTGAATCTGATAAAGAACATGATCCTAGAGAGTAACTTAAAATGTACAGGATTACATCCTATAGAAGTTATTCTGTCTGTTTCTTGTTCGAGGACCAAATCAACATCAGACTCAAGCAAGCAGATGATCTATCCAATGGCCACTCAATCTGGTTTACATGGAATCATTCCCAGAAGAATGCAATCATGCTTTGGAGCATTCTGGAGCAGACTGATAATTACTGAACAGATCAACATCAATCTGCTTTGACCAGATCGTTACTACAAAGTGAGCCAGCCTGGACCAGATCATCTCCAGTCAACTGACATTCGCTTGTTTGTCTAGATTGATTAATGAGAATCCCAAACTCATTTCCAAATCAGCATAATCTCACGAAGATGGAAAGTATATCCATTGGAAATAAAATTTGGAAGGAGAACCAATAAACACGAGTAGAAGGAAAGAAGTATCTATCAACGATCTGCTTTCTATATTTATTGAAGATTCGGTCAATCTTTCCAAAGGCAAGAAGAGATAAATCAGGGATTCATATCTCTTGAATGGTAATCACATTTACTTCAAACCAATCAAGTCCAATGGTTAGAATTTCAAATTCTACACCTATAAAAGCTTGGAACCAAGACTGGAAATGTAACGATACTATCATCAACGGTCAACAAGCTGTTACTCTGCCCAAAAATCAACTCACTCAACGAAGCATTTACTTGAGAAGATTTATATGCACCAGATCGTGTTCTAAGTCGTTCGTGATCGAAATCACACCAACTCGATTCAAGTCTTTCTTATAGAGAAGAAGGAAGGATAACTTCACTAGCTAGTAGCTTTCTAGTGGATTAACATGAAGAGATCCAGTTACAATAGTTTTCTATAAGTTCTAAAGGGACACGACCCTTATTCGTGCATAAGTTTCAACCAGATTGTGCTTGAAACTTGTGGCTCGTTCTCAGCGAGTATAAAGATGAGAGTATTCTAGTAGTGGATATATAATCCATTTTGGATTGGATCATGGACGTAGGGGGTTTCCCGAACCACGTAAAAACAACTTTGTTATTTACATTCTGCATTTTAAATTTCAGTTGTTTATCTGCTAACCAGCATAATCATTCAAACTGAATTTCTTAATCAATCTGTTAATCAATCTGATTAAACTTTTAAAAGGTTTTTTTAAGCAAGAGCACAGACTAAGTCTACCATATTTCGCACACAACGCTCTGTTAGAGATCAAGATCACTCTTGATATCTGCTAAGTGTTTTCCACAAGAGAGTATCTATCTGGATAGATATAGATCGATCTGGTTATCGATCTAGTTTGTCAAAGTTAAGCAATGTTCATTCAGAAAGCTTAAACTCTCTAAGTAATTAGTCAACTAAACTGAAAAGTTTGCATTTGGTGTCCCCCCCCCCCCCCATACACCAAACCTTTCTCTTTCGGGACCAACACGAAGAATTAAAGCTATTGTGTCTTGACATGCTTCAATTTGATTAATTAACATAAATTATATAATAAGAATTAATAGCTCAGGATTAATCAACAAAGAAGCCACAATAAATGAACAATAGTGAACAAAATAAGAAAGCAATAAACTCACGAATTGAACTGGAAAGAATGCACTAAATAGGTCTCCGGGTTTGAATCACAATCGAATCCACAATACGAAAATTAAAGAATAAGAATGGAATGGAAATTCAAGACTATTGTGTTTTCTCTCGTGGTTTATAACTCTAGGATAATCGATAATACAGTAAAATCACGCGTGCACTATATATAGGGGGAAGGAGCCCGCCTAGCCAGCAATCACTAAGCGCTACCCCCAATTTCTGTCTTGTAAGTTCTCGTGGGGGCTAGCGGTCGCTAGCCCCAGGTTCTGTCTTGTTGCACCTTTAAGGGGCCAGCGGCCTCTAGGGGCTAGTGGTCGCTAGCCCCACGTTCTGTCCTGCTCCATGTGAAACAAGCTAGCGGCCGCTAGGGGCTAGCGGTCGCTAGGCTTGTGTTCTACCTTGGGGCACCTATCGAGCCAGCAACCACTAGGCTTGCTCTCGGCCTTGGCGTGTAATTTATCCTCTTTTTCTGTGTTTTTCATTCTCGTTTCTCTTCTCGATCCTTATTATCTCCATTTTTCGAACTTTTCCTATGATGTGAAAATACGACAACCAAAGAATCAAGTAGAACAACAAACATATGATAATATCGACTCAATATGCGCGAGAAACAAGACCGAAAATGGATATAACAGGTTGTGCTTAAGCTCATAATTCCTCCCGGCAGCAGAGAGTACTATAGCAGAGGTTGTGATTCCATAAGATGACCAAGCAAAGTCTCCAAGCTTCCTGGGTGCTTCGCCTTCTTCGGCCATGATCACCAGTTTCTCTTCAAATAAGGTGGCAAGGTTGAAGACGTCCCTATATCGCTCCTCAAGTACACGTCTCTTCTATTGATGTTCTCAACAAAGGGCACTAACTCTTGTCTCAAGCTTCGGCAACTTAGCATACACAAAACCAACAAAAAATCAAACGCACCTGTGGGAGGAAAGCAATAAAGAAAAATAGAAAATAAAACGCAACGCAAATAAATGCCTAAAGCCTTCCCTGACAATGGCGCCAAAATTTGTTTTGATTTATTTTTAATAAGTTACTCGTAAGAGAACGAGGTCATTATAGATTAATAAGTTAACCCAAGCCGTATTCTCAAGAAAGGCTAAACAGGGCTTCATCTACGTTGTTGAACAAAAAATAATTAAAAGAATTGGGGTTTTAATAATTATTAAATAAACTAATTAATTACTTAGGGGAATGAAATTACAAGAATGGAAAAATAAATTATCTAGGCGAGAATTAAGAAAGCAATTAAATCATAAGACTAAGAACGAGAAATTAAAGGGAACAAATCTTAACATGCTTCGATTTGATTAATTAACATGGATGATGGAATAAGAATCAATAATTCAAATTTAATCAAGCAAGAATCCACAAGAAAGGAAAACAATAAATAAATAAGAAACCAATAAGAACTCATGAATTAAACAGGAATAATGCACTAGAAATAGTCTCCGAGTTGAATCACGATAGAATCCACAATGAGAAATTAAAGAACGAAGAACGGAATTGAAATACTCAAACTAGAATATTGTGTTTTCTCTCGTGGTTTAAAACCCTAGAATGATAGATTGGACAATAAAAATCACGCGAGCAATTTATATATGGGGTGTCGTCCGCCTGGTCAGCAATCACTAGGGGGTAGCATCCGCTACCCCGGTGTTCTGTCTTGGAAACGCCAAAGGGGCCATTGGCCGCTAGGGGCTAGCAGTCGCTAGCCCCATGTTCTGTCTCGGTTCATCTTGAGCGAGCCAGCGGCCGCTAGGCGCGCTATGTGCCTTGGCCTTCCCATCTCGAGGCTAGCGGCCGCTAGGTGCTGGCGACTGCTACACTAGTGCGCTGCTTTGCCTCTTTTGTGCCCTTTCATCTTCGTTTATCTTCTCGAGCATTGTTAACTCCATTTGCCGATCTTTACCTAGAATATGAAATTAAGGCAATCAAAGGATGAAATAGAATAACAAACACACGACAATATCGAATCAATATGCGCGAGAATCGAGACTAAAAATGGGTAAAACAATCTCAAATCTGTAATCCACAAAGAAATATGGAATAATCTTCTCCTTATATAATGTCGCTCATAGCTTGGACTCCAAGTTAGTCTGCGTCCACTAATGTAGTGGGCTGCAACTGTCTCCTACTATTTTTGCCCACGTCACATCAAAGATCACACCATATTTTTCTCAACTTCCACGTAATTTAGTTCCAGAATTGTAGTAAAGTAGCTGTACACATGTCAACATATTACTCGCAGGTTATTCCTGAAGGAACCCGTATGAGGGCCTCGCAATTGCGCAAGATCCACTGATTTAATTAATCACATGAATACTCAATTCATTAACATTTAATACCAAATAAGAGAAAAAAATAACTTTATTCGATTATGGAGAGACGATCTGTTGGTCCCGAAAGAGCAAGGTTTGGTGTATGGGGGGGGAATACACCAAATACAAACTTTTCAGTTTACTTGACAAATTATCAGAGAGTTCAAGCTATTCTGTATAAGAAATTGCTCGGCAGATGACTTAACAGATTGATACACAGATCGATCACAGTTAAGTCCAAACAGATAGCTCTCTTAGTATAAACACTTAGACAATAATAAGAGTGATCTTATTATTTTCTAAGTATTGTGTGTGCGGAATAATGGTGGATTTAATGAGTGCTCTTGTTTTAGAAAACCTTAAGGAGTTAATCAGATCGTTAAGCAGATTGTTCGAGAATGCAAATTATATGAAGATGCAGATGGTTAGAATAATAAATTACTGAAACAGATATGCAGGAAAGTAAAGAACACTGTTGTTTAACGTGGTTCGGGAAATCCCTACGTCCACGATCTGGTCAAAACTAGACCAGATTATCCACTACTAGGATACTCTGCTTCTTTATACTCGTGGAGAACGAGTCACAAGTATCAATCAAAACTAGAGAGATACTTATGCACGAAATAAGGGTCGTGTCCCTTTACAGCAGATTACCTCTACGTTACCACTAGAAACCTACTAGCTAGCAAGGTGATCTGGTTCTTCTCGACAAGACAGACTTCAATCGAGACGAGTTGGTGTGATGTAGAATCACAGTTCTTGAAGCTCTTAGTCTGGATCAATGAAAGCTTGAAAGTATAATTCAATGTAGCGTGCGTGTGTCTTGTGTTTTTCCAGATTTTGAACTTCAATCTTATATAGGCATTGAATTGAAAATTCTAGGCGTTGTTGATTGGCGTGAGATTGATAGAATATTGTCAATCAATGATGTCCATCATATCTGTTCTTGCCATGTAGATAGCGTTGACTCAATCTTCAAGATATGGAAAGTAGATTGTTAGCGATCTCTTTCCTTCTTTATATTATATCGAAGATTCTCTTTCCAATCCCTGTTGGATAGGCTTCAGTCTTGACGTGGCAGGAGCGTATTATGTGTAGGATGATGTCATCTGGTAGTTTGATGATTCTTTTGATCTGGTGCTTCACTGTAACTATCGATCTGGTCATCGATCTGGTCGCTGTCTGTTACAGCAGATCGATTCCTTTTGGCGTGAAATCTTGACCTTCATCCTAAACTATTTATAGAAATGACTTCTATAGGATTTAATCTTTTTACATGATAAGTCATCTCATAATCTATTCTTAAACAGAATTCACTTTAAATCAAGTGATCTGTTTTACACGTAGAACAGTTTAAACAAAATAACTAAGTGTGTTTCGAAGGATCATCATCAAAACCAAATATACTAGGGTTCCCAACAATTTCCCCCTTTTTGATGATGTCGAAACTACACTTTACAATAATGTCCTAGCAACACTTAAAAGCAATCTGGTTTGATTGACCAGATAGATGAATATCCATTATTAAGATTATAATGGTTAGGACAATTTATATGTGTTCTGGACAATAGAATGTTGTCATCAGAAACTTAATGAACTTTCATAGATAAGATATAATCAAGTTACAGTTCATCAAAAAAAATAAGAATTACAGATTATAAAAGATATGAGAAAGTGTAACTATCTGCTCTTCCTTCTCTCCTCTTGTTGTTTCTTCATTTTCGCTCTGGTTTCATCCGAGATGAGTTGAACACTCTCATATACGCCTTCTCTTACCCTTATGTAGTCAGGGTCTTCTGCATCAACCTTATACCCTCTGTTCTCTGCGAGCTGGTTTATGTAGGTGAGCAGGTAGGTTTTGTCTGGTAGCGTGGTGCCAGGAATTACTGGGCATTCTCTAAACTCCTTTTCTGGTGCAGTGATGGAGATTTGAGCTTTTGCAGCAGCTTCTCTTAGGGCCTCTACCAAGTCCTTGGCATCATTCATGTTTAGATATAGGTCGAATGCCTCGTTGGGTGTGCCCTCGCAGTACAGGGGTTCTTTGATGAAGTATCTGAGCATAATGAAGCCATACTTCAAACCCTCCCATCCATCATTCAGGTGATCTAGGATCCAGCTGGTCTCTCCTTCTTTGATTTTTGATGTTCTGGTAGGAGCAGATGATGACCAACTGAATCCAGATCGTTTCTTCTTTTTCAAGGGATGACTGGATTTGCTCGAGGATGATCTGGATACTTTTTTTGTTGGCACAGTTGGTGGGCTGGAGCTTTCTGGTGCTCTTTGTTGCTCAGGTTGAGCCTTTTTCATTTCCTTCCCCTTCACAGCAGTTAACTTCATATTCTTCCCAGACCCTTCCCCCTTTTCGACATCATCAACAAACATATTGATGAGTGCCCTGAGGGAAGTGATCTCTTCCTTCATTGCATTGAGCTCTTTATCTGTGTCCACTTTTTGTGTAAGCAGTGATGTGATATTGAGGTTTGAATCATCGATCAGCTTTTGGAAAGTTTTTTGTGTTTTGAGCAGATCATCCTTAAACTCCTTTTGATCTTCTGTTATAGTGCCAATCTCATCAAAGTAGACGTCGAGCATTGTTTTTGTTGGGTAGCCCAGATCATACAGTTTTCTTTCTACAAAGTTCTTCCCTTCTGCTTCAAACTTTCTGAACTGTGCTCTGGCCTCAGCATTAGCTGCTTTGATTACATCAGCAGTTATACCATCAGTTTGTTCTTTGACTATTGCATGCACCATATCTTTCTCATGCTTGGCAAACTCAGAAATGATCCTGTACATTTCATTGACCTTGAGTTGCATTGAGCCAAGAGTCTGATCGATCTGCACTTTTCTCTCCTCAGCAGCAGATCGATCGTCGTCCATCTTCTTGCTAAGCTCTTCAATTTTCAGCCGGCATATCCTCCTCAAATCATCGACATGAGTCTTCAAGTGGTTGTTGAACTCTGTGACTATGCGGATGGCTTCATCTTGGACTTGAGAGAGCGTCCCATACATGTATTGATCTACTTTCTTGGAAATGAGATCCTTCACTTGCTCATTGGACAGTGATTGAGGCTGGTCCATCAGTATGTCCTCTAGAGTGAACATCTCCACATATTCACCAAGTGTAGCTGCGGCAGCAGGGGTGAAGATCTCATTGGTCTGTTTGCCTCCGACCCTCTGTCCAGCAAGCTCATCCTCTGCTTGTGATTGGCTGGTCACTACATTGGGGATTTCAGAAGGTGTGGCTTGTTCCCCCGCAGCAGATGCAGTGGCCTGCTCTTCAACTTCAACCATTGGCTGATCTGTGTTTAGTTCTTCGGGGGCGTCACCCAGTTGGTGAGTATCAGATGGTGCTGCGTTTGCAGGCTGTTCTCTTTCTTCAACTTCTTCATGTTCATCTTCATAGGTGACACTATCAAAGAATTGCAGCATGCCAGTCTTTTCATATAGAGATCTCAGGTCGATCTTTAAGTTGTTGGCTTCGTGCTGAGTTATAGATAGTATGGCTTGGGGAAATGACTCTCTGAGTTCAACAATGGAAGAAACTTCGAAGATGTTTAAGAAGGTGGCTTCTTCAGCTTTGAGAGCATTTATGGATTTGACTTTGAGCAGGGCGTCCAGGACGTAGAATTCTTTGTCTTTGATGAGGAGAAGCAGTTGCACTCTCTTTGCTGCATCATAGCTCTCAGGAGTGAGCTGGATGTCTGGAAATCTCTTGAGTACAGATCGATCTGCTTCTGCCTCCAGCAGTTTGACTACTGATTCAGCCTTTGCCAGCTCGTCATCCTCATCTGTGGATTCTGCCTCTCCCTCAATCTCCTCATCGATCTGCTCTAAGTATTCAGCAGATGATGGACTCGCAGTGTGAGCGGGAGAGAAATCCTTAGTTTGGTCTAGGTCCAGGGTTGAGAGAGGGGCGAAATCCTCTGGTGGTCCACCTACCAGTATCTCTTCCTCTTTAACCTCCTATTGAGGGAGAGTTGATACAGAGACAGCAGGTTCTGCAGTCTGGACTTCTTCTGCTAATTTCTGAAGTCGTCTGCGTTTGGGTTTGGGTGGTTGGGCTGCAGTGGATGTGACGGTGTCAATCGAGCTTGCTCTTCTAGTAACCCTCTTGGTGGGGGTCCTCTCGATTGTTTTCTCCTTTGTAACCTTAGATTTTGTTGACTTTTCGACTGGCCCAGATGGTGGGATCCAGATGGGATTGGAATTACCCATCTCCATCAGTGCATTGAAATGCACAGGGTCTTTCACTCTGGAGATCAGATTAGCAGAAATGCCCATTGACATTCCTATCTGGTGCTGATCCTTTGGGAACTTGAATCTGGCGTTGAATTCAACAGAATTGTCACATCTGTGCTGAGGGAAGAAGGACTCCAGCATGTAGCTGATTTTTGTTGAGTGTCGTAAACTGCTCCTCTTCACCTCGATGCCAGGGGAGCCTCCTTTAACAAACAGAATCATCTTGGCCTCCTTTGCCAAGAGATCGAATAAAATTCTACTCCAATTGACTGGTAAGTTGAGCACTACAACAGCCAGAATTCTGAATTTTTCTGGGGTGACCTGGTCATACGAACCATTGTGGTTCAAAAGGATTCGCTGGACAAATTCAAAAATTATTTTGAATTCGGGAGCGAGTAGTGCCCGTGGGAACATCTTGTTCGTGTAATGCATGGGCACTACCATCACCAGCTCAACTGCTTCTTGGAGTTCCTTCTCAGTGATTTCTCCGAGGCTAATCCCTTCATCCTTCACCTCATAAGCGTCATTGATGATATTGATGACGTTGTAGGGGGTGTTGCTGATGTTGTTCCCCTTGCTAACCCTAATGGTAGCTTCAATTCCACCCCTCTCCCCCTGCCACGAGAGATAGAAAGCAGCGACTTCTTTAGGCAAGAAGTGAACTGGGTGTGAGGTGATGATGTTGTGAAAACCTATAAGGAAATCAAAGGAACAGATGTGAGCACTATCCTTCCATCAATGAAGTATTAGCGCTCAACAGCAGTTTGCAGAATATAACAGTTTAAACACAGTTCAAGACAGAATATACATGTAATAGAGTAAAGACAATTTTAAATATAGGTTCAAGAGTTTTCCATAACATTCAGGAAAAAAAAAACAGTTAAGAATAATCGCCACTCATAGATATTCCCCCTGGCCCCCCACACCCCCCCGTTGGGTGTGGGGGGGGGGGGGGGAATACAACAAATACACAAACTTTTCAGTTTACTTGACTAATTAAAGGAGAGATTTAAGCTTTCTGTATTACAAATTGCTCAATGTGTCAGACTAGATCGATTATCTATCTCGAGTGAGTAATACAAAGCAGAAAGTAAGAGTTATCTTATTCTCCAACTGTGTATTGTGTGCGGAATAATGGTGGACTTAGTCGGTGCTCTTTGATTAGAAAACCTTTCAAATCTTAGTCGAGTATTTAGAGAATTGATTAAGAATGCAGTTTGTATGAGAGTGACAGATAGTGAATAAAACAACTGGAATATAAATGCAGAAAGTAAATAACACAGTTATTTTACGTGGTTCGGGAAACCCCCTACGTTCACGGTCTAATCCAAACTGGATTAGATATCCACTACTAGGATACTCTCTTATTTATACTCGCTGAGAACGAGCCACAAGTTTCAATTACAAACCTGATTGAAACTTATGCACGAATAAGGGTCGTGTCCCTTTACAACTTACAGAAAAACTACTGTAATACAGGATCTCTTCACGTTAATCTACTAGAAAACTACTAGCTAGCAAAGATCTCCTTCCTTTCTCGATAAGACAGACTTGAATCGAGGTGTGATTGCGATCACGAACGGTTTGAAGCTTTTTGTCTGATTTTCAATAGAATGCTTGAGAATGTTTCAGTAATATAGCGCTAGCTTTTCTCAGACTTTTAAATCTCCAAACATATATAGGCTTTGAATTTTGAATTTCTAGCCGTTTGTTGATTGGCGTGATTTGATTTGTGGATTGCCAATCAATCATATCTCTTCTTTCCTTGTAGGGTCGTTGACTGAATCTTCTATGAATGGAAAACAGATCAACTGTGATTACTTTCCTTCTTCATGTCAATCGGTGATTCTCTTTCCAATTCTCGATGGATGAGCTTTAATATTGACGTGGTAAGAGATACGATGAGAGGGGCATTGTCATCTGGTGGTTTTGATAGCTCTATTGATCTGTTACCATCATTGACAGGTTTGGTTCAACTCTTTCTGTTTTGGTTGGAACCTTCTGGTTACGCTCTTTCTGGTTTTAATGCCTTTCTGGTTGAACACTGGTTGAGTACTTTCTGGTTGAACAACTTTCTGTTAAAGTTGTCTTACTCCAGCTTTCTGTCTGAGACTTCTTTCATCTTTCTGTTTGAAGCTTTGTGGTTCAACTTTCTGTTAAAATTTGTCTTGCTCCAACTTTCTGGTACTTAGACTTTCTTCAGCTTTCTGTTGCTTAGACTTGCTTCAGCTTTCATCTGTTACAAGGAGACAAAATAGAAATAATACAGAACATAAATAATATCAAGTGTGTTTTCGAGAGAACATCATCAAAACTTAAATTATCTGTAGGGTTCCCAACAATTTCCCCCTTTTTGATGATGTCGAAACCACACTAAATCAGCTTAACCAAATTAACATGTATCATGTTCTGGAGAGATTAGCCAATTGTTATTTAAGTTAAATAACAATAAATAACAATAAAGATTCTGGACAATAAGATTTTGTCTTTAGAAAACTCCACATCAATAGATATCAGAATCGATAAGTACAGGTGGACAACAGAAATAATGGAGAGCAAAAACAGAAAATAAGAGGAAAGATCTATCTAAGAGAACCATCAGGCTGCACCGCCCTTCTTCATCTTTTCTCTCTGCACATCAGATACTAACTGAATGCTCTCATAGATCCCGTCTCTTACTCTGGCATAGTTCGGGTCATGATTATTGATTTTGTAGCCCTTGATCTTGGCCAGCTGGTTGATGTAGTTCAGAATGTATGTCTTATCAGGAATGTTGCTGCCAGGTATTGTTGGGCACACCATGAACTCTTTCTCCGGGGCCTTGAGCTGAGTTTTGGCATCAGAAGCAGCTGTTCTGATCCTCTGTATGAGGCCCTGGTCACTGAAGTATCATCGTTGGGTGTCTGCTTCTTCAGAGATAGATTCCAGGCAAAAGGTTTCTTTTTCTTCTTCTTGGACTAAGTAGTTGATTGGGAGGATTGTTGTTGTGAGCGTTCAGCAGATGATGGGGATGAGAAAGGTGTTTGGAATGACTTTTCCTTGGCCTCCTGTGCCGTTATCTTCCTCTCTTTCTCTGCCTGATCTTTGTAAAATTGAGTTCTGAATATTGGGTCACATGCCTGCTCCATGCTGACTCCAAATAACAACTCAGCAATTTGATCTCCTTCATCCACTGGTTTCTTCCCTTTGTCACCCTTGCTGCGTTGTGTATCAGAGACTGGTGTTGGTTTGTCTTGTTGTTCTGTACCAAGTAGGGTGGGGTCAGGTTGGAGGCATCCAGTTTTTGTTCGAGCCTTGTTGGGAACCCCATAAACTATTCTGAGTTTTGATGATACTCTTACAAAACACACTTAGTATTATACATGTTCTGTACCTTTTTCCTTTGGTTTCAGCAAACCAGATAGTCGAAGATCGTTCAACCAGAAAGATAGAAATTGTCTCTGTCAGAGAATCTCAAAACCAGCAAGTCTCACAGACAGAAGGCTAAACCAGAGAATCTCAAAACCAGCAAGTCTCA
>JAPKLX010000293.1:61422-131992 GCA_026898415.1 Leonotis leonurus | reverse complement strand
GCCTTGTATAATTCACTTGAGAGACTTTACCTGGATAGAACAAGATCGATTGAAAATCAATCTGTTTTATCACCTTGAGCTATCTGTGTTTCAGAAAGCTACATCTCTCAGATTTAATTAGTCAAGTAAACTGAAAAGTTTGTATTTGGTGTATTCCCCCCACCCCCATACACCAAACCTTGCTCTTTCGGGACCAACAAGCCTGCTGTTCAATGTGGACAAAGTTTTGTCGTAAGTTTCTTGTAACTCTTCGACAGTAGTAAGGCGGTTGCTCTGGGTCTCAAATTCTTCTGGATTCGGATAAAGAAGATCATTTAATACATCCATTTGGTGTTTCTTCATCAGCTCCACAAATTTCTCATTTTCAAATGTGGCGAATTGAGAATGGATGGATAAGTCAGAATCTTCCTTCAACTGAGCAGCAAGTTGAGTTCCTTTCTGTTCTACAGCAGCAGCAATTGTTTTTTGTTGTTTGGCCAGAAGATCAGCTAGCAAGGTAGTGGCCTTTTCAGTTTTTTCTTCTATTCCAGTCAGGCGAAGATTGATCTTGGCTTGACCTGCTTCATTGGCCAATCTATCATCATCAATCTTCTTGTCAAGCTCCTTCCTGACTATTCTGAGCTTTCTTCGTATGTCTTCATCCATGTCATTGACGTAATCCTTCTGATGTTTGTTGAAATCAGTGAGTATTTGGGTTGCCTTCTCTTGCAGTGAGTTGCATATATCAGTCATCTGATCTTCAACTCGAAGAGTGATCAGATTGTCCAGTTGAAAGTTATTGAAAGTTTTGGGTTCTCTCTCCATGGTGTAGAAGTTGACATGTTTCTTCAGCTTCTGTGCAACACCTTGAGTGTTTATTTCATTGCTTGGTTCGCCACCAATGTTCTGGCCTACTGGTTCATCATCACCTGAGTCAAGGTCGATGATTGGTGTTTTCTTGGCAGGCGTCTTGGATGGATCTTCTCCCTGCTCTGGTTGTGGTGGTTGTTCTGTTGGTGCTGCTTCTTCCATCTGGGCTTCAGGGTGTGTTGTCTGCAGAGTGATGTTCAACTTTTCTGCCTCATGCTGCATGAACCCAGAAATTAGTTGTTGGTATTCTGCTCTCACTTCTTGAACAGTAAAGACTTGAAGCAGACTGAGAAGGGTTGCCTCTTCTTTCTTTAAGTCTTCGATTGTTTTGATTTGGAGCAGTGCATCAAAAATATAATACTCACTGTCCTTGACCAGCAAGTAAAATTTTACGCGTCTTGCTACTCCCAAGCTCTCTGGAAGCAAGTTAATGCTAGGAAACTCTTGAAGTACAGAATGTTCTGCCTCATTCTCTAGCAGATTGATAACACTCTCTGCCTGACGTTTCCTTTCTTCCTCCTCATCTGTTGATTCTCCTTCCTCTTCCTCCTCATCCTCACTTATTTTCTCCATTCGGTGTGGTGAGGGTGTAGCTGTTCTAGCTGGAGAAAAATCTTTCTCTTGATGTGGAATATGGCTTGTTTCTGGTTCCACATCACCTGCTGGAGCCTCTGGTTGTTCTATTTCTTCCTGTGTTGCCTCCCTTGCTTGTTCTGTTGTTGGTTCTGATTGTTCTGCTGCTGCTTCTGGTGGTGGTGAAGATTCTTGAACTTTCTGTAGTCGGCGCCTCTTTTGTTTGGGCTGCGAGGCAGAGGTTTCTGTCTCAACAGAACTACCTCGTTTGAGTGAGGACTTGCGGGCCATCTTTTCCTTCACCACTTTCTCTTTTGTGGTCTTACTCTTCTGTTTTTCCACTCCTTTGGAAGGTGGCATCCATGTAGGATTAGATCTGCCCATTTCCAAAGCTGCTACCCGGTGCACCTCATCAGTTATTTTGTTGAAAAATTGTGATGAGAGTCCCAAAGACATCTCAAGCTGATGTTGATCTTTGGGTATGGAGAGACTGGTGTTGAATTCCACAACATCATCCCAGACTTTCTGCTTAAAAAATCGTTCCACCATCAGACTGATCTTGGTGGAATGTCGTAGATTTCTTCTAACTTCCACTGAAGTTCCTCTGCCTCTGCTATCCTTGGTATATGTGACCAATTTTGCTTCCTTAGCCATTAATTCAAACAGTATTCTGCTCTAGTTAACTCGGAGATTTAGGACAACTGCCGTGAGAATTCGAAATTTCTCAGGAGTTACTTGATCATACGATCCACTATGGATGAGAAACATTCTCTGGGCCATTTCGAGTAGTAATTTGAAGCTCGGTTGGAGTAAGGCACGCTGAAACATTCTTCCAGTGTATTTGATCAGTATCACCATCACTATTTCCACTGCTTCTTGCAGTTGCGCAGGAGTGATATCATCTAATGTTAAACCTTCATCTTTCAACCGATACGTCTGGTTTATCATTTCAATGACATTGTATGGCGTTTTGCTAGTTCTATCACCGATTGGCATCAACACATTTGCTTCAAAGCCATGTTTATCATTCTGCCATGTGAGATAGAATGAAGCCACTTGTTTTGCCAAAAATGTGTTGGGATGAGAGGTGACAATATTGCAGAAACCTAATATCATAAGAACATACAGAGTAAATATATGTATATTCATCAGTTTATATGAACATGTATAAATGTCCACGTCTAAGCAGTTACTTAGAGGAACGTACAAGGTATAGACAGTTCATAAGAGAGCAATAATGAAAGTAAGATGCAGATATAAAGAAGATTAATAAACTCAAAAACCTTTGCAGCGAGTAACAATGGCGAAAATTTCTTCCAATTTACGAAATGCGTGAGATTCAAATACAGCATATGGTTCAGGTGAAAGAAACTTCTGAACCTCGGACACATATTGAAGAAATAGAGAGGGTTGGGGTGCCATTATCAAACGTAAGATGTTTTGGGAAGATTTTTGCAGAGAAAACAAGTTAAGAAAATCTTAAGTGCTTAAGGAGAGTAGTGCTCAGTGCAAAGAAAGTGAAGGTGAACAGTTCTGAAATATATATCGCATATATATAACATAATAATCAATGGCATAGATGAAAAGCATAGATAATGAAGGGTTGGATGAGTATCTCCCTTTGTAGGTTTTCCCGCTTTAGTCTTGTTTTGCCGCCTTTCCTTGCGTGTGATATACGCTCTAGATCCTAGGGTTTGTAGGCGAGCGTGTGCGTATCTCACTCTCTTCGGTAACTTCCCTTTTTCTATTTCTTGCAGGGATTTTCTCGATCACAGTTTCCAAAGTTGTGCTAATCATCACGAAAATAGAAGATTTAGACAATCTAGGAAAAGAAATTACTTTTCAGACTGTAATCTCGTAGATTGATTATGGAAAGTGACGTCTTTTATCTCGGTCGCTTCAATTTCCTCAAAAAGTTCCCCCTTGACTTTGTAGTTAAGAAATATTTTTCACGTGATACTCTAATTTGAGTAAATTATAACACGTGAAATCATTATTTCTTTCTTGACATTCTGTAATTCTTTAGAACATTCTGTTGATGATATTTTGGAACCCTTCTGTTGTTAACATTCTGGCGATTCTCTGTTGTTATCATTCTGGTAACCTTCTGTTGTTAACGTTCTGGTAACCTTCTGTTGTTAACGTTCTGGTAACCTTCTGTTGTTAACATTCTGGTAACCTTCTGTTGTTAACATTTTGGTAACCTTCTGTTGTTAACGTTCTGGTAACCTTCTGTTGTTAACGTTCTGGTAACCTTCTGTTGTTAACATTCTGCTAACCTTCTGCTATTTTATCATCCAGACTTAGTAATCCAAGCTTTCCACATAGCATCTTAAATCTTTCTTCTGGCAGAGCTTTAGTCAAGATGTCAGCACGTTGGATATCTGTATGAATCTTCTCGATCTGGATGTGCTTTGTCTCCACATGATCTCTAATAAAATGATGTCTCACATCAACATGTTTGCACCTTGTATGAAGTACCGGATTTTGTGTTATAGCTATTGCACTTGATCTGTCACAGAATATTGGTATCTCTTTTACTTCAATCTCGTAATCCCTTAGTTGCTGTTTTAACCATAAGATTTGTGCACAACAGCTTCCAGCAGCCATATATTCTGCTTCTGTTGTTGATGTGGCAACAAATGTCTGTTTCTTTGAAAACCAAGATATCAACTTGTTTCCTAGAAACTGACATGTGCTAGAGGTAGAGTTTCTGTCCAGTTTGCATCCTGCATAATCTGAGTCAGAATAGCCTGTTAGTTCAAAGTTGTCGTCATGTGGATACCAGAGACCAACGTGAGCTGTTGCTTTAAGATATCTAAGTATCTTTTTGACAGCTTCCATATGTGATTCTTTGGGATTGGCTTGATATCTGGCACATACTCCTACTGCAAACGTGATATCTGGTCGACTTGCAGTAAGGTATAGTAGTGAGCCAATTATGCCTCTGTATTTTGTTATAGGTGCTGGTTTGCCTTCGGGATCTGGATCTATCTTTCCATTTATCTGCATTGGTATCTTGGCTGGCTTGCTGTCTTTAACTCCAAACTTGTTGATTAGATCGTTAATGTACTTTGCTTGGTTTACAAAGATACCATCTGGTAGCTGTTTTACCTGCAAGCCTAAGAAGAAATTCATCTCACCCATCATGGACATTTGATATTTGTTCTTCATTAGTTCAGCGAATTTATCACATAAATGGGAAGATTGAGATCCAAAAATTATGTCGTCTACATATATCTGCACCAAAAGGATATGTTCTTTGACTTTAATGACAAACAGTGTTTTGTCAACAGAACCTCTCTTGAAACCTGATTCCAGCAGAAAGGTTGATAACGTCTCATACCACGCTCTTAGTGCCTGTTTTAATCCATAGACAGCTTTAGCTAATCTATATACCTTCTGGTCAGGATTTCCTTCTTCAAAACCAGGTGGTTGTTCAACATATACTTCTTCTTCAAGTATACCATTTAGGAATGCACTTTTAACATCCATCTGGTACACTTTGAATCTCTTGTATGCTGCATATGCAAGAAATAATCTGATTGCTTCCAATCTGGCAACTGGTGCAAAAGTCTCGTCAAAGTCGATACCTTCCTGTTGACTGTATCCCTTTGCAACAAGTCTAGCTTTGTTTCTGACTACTTCTCCATTTTCATCTCGTTTATTCTTGAATACCCATTTGACACCTATTACTCCCTGATGATTTGGTCTGTCTACCATATACCAGACTTGGTTTCTTTTAAACTCATTGAGTTCTTCTTGCATAGCAATGACCCAGTCTGCATCTTTGAGTGCTTCATAAATGTCAGAGGGTTCAACACGTGATAGATAGCAACTGAGAAGTGCACTCTCTCAATGCATTCTTCTGGTTCTTACTCTATCACTTGGGTTCCCAACAATCTGTTCAGGAGGATGATTGTCCTGTATCCATCTCCTCCTGCTGGTCATTTCTTCTTCTGATATCTCAGGTTCTGGTTCATTTGTTGGGTCCTGAAATTCTGGATGAGATGTTTGAAAAGGATTGTCCACATCTGGTTCTTCAATTTCTTGATTATTGTTCCAACCATTTGTATCTCTTGATTCTTCTGGTTGATCACGATTTTGCTCATTGTTATCTCCTTCTTCTGGTTGATTACCTTCTGGTTGAGTTATTGATCTATTAAGGTCCAGAATAATATGTTCTGTTCCCCCTTGCTATGAGCTTATCGCTTCAGCATTAGATGGAACATCAATATCATTGTCCTCTGTTGTATTCCAGATTAGAATATCTTCTAGAAGAATTCCTTCTGTTCTCTTTTGCCTGTTCTAGCCTTGTATATGATCATCTCTCAACTCTCTGTCAATGACAAAAGATTCATCAAAGACAATATGAGGTGTTACCTCCACAATATGGGTCTTCTTGTTGTAAACCCTATAAGCTTTACTAACTTCAGAATATCCTAAGAATATTCCACGGTCAGCTTTACTATCAAAGGTTTTCAACTGTGATTTCCCATTATTATGGATGTAACATAAACAACCAAAAGTACGGAAGTAATGTATCCTGGGCTTTCTGTTGTTCCAGACTTCGTATGGTGTCTTTCCATGTCTGATGGTAACTACAGCTCTATTCTGTGTATAGCAGGCTGTAGAAATTGCTTCTGCCTAAAATTTCTTAGGTAATCTGGTTGCATTAAGCAGAGTGCGAGCTGCTTCTTTTAATGATCTGTTTCTTCTTTCAACTACTCCATTCTGTTGAGGTGTTTTGGCTGCAGATGTTTGATGTGTGATTCCCATCTGGTTGCAGTAATCCTCAACTTTCTGGTTTAGGAATTCTGTACCACGATCTGTCTGATGGTAGTAACAGAGACTTCCTTTTTCTTAGTAATTTTGTTGAGGAAGTTTGACAGTTTTTCCAATGTTTCTTTCTTCTTATATAAGAAGATTACCCATGTGAATCTTGTATAATCATCAATGATGACCAAAGTGTATTTTCTACCATTTATACTTAATGGCTTAACTGGACCAAATAAGTCTAAATGTAGTAGCTCTAAGATTCTGGTAGATGACTGGACAGATTTGCTAGAAAATGATGATCTGGTTTGTTTTCCAGCTTGACATGCTTCACAGATGTGATTCTTGTCATATATTTGGTCTGGTAGTCCTTCAACTAGTTTCTCTCGTGCAATCTTATTGATTGACTTGAAATTGAGATGGCTTAGTCGTTTATGCCACAGCCAACTAGTTTCTGATACTGTCTTAGTGACCAGACATGTCTCAATCTGGTTGTCCCATTGTACAATATACAATCTATCCTGCAATTTTCCGGTAAGAAGTATCTCATCTCCTTCCTTGCTTTTCACGGAACAGTTGTTAGCGTCAAAAACAATCTGATTACCATTAGCACAGAACTGACTTACAGAAAACAGATTGTGGCTAAGACCCTCAACGTATGATACATTTGTAATAGTGGTCTTGCCAACTCTTATGTTTCCATATCCTCTGGTATATCCTTTTGAATTGTATCCAAAGGTGACCTGAGGACCTGGTTTCTCTATATAGTCTGATAGTAGGTTCTTGTCACATGTCATGTGCTTCGAACAGCCACTATCTATGATCCAGATTGCGCCTTTAGCTATCTTGTACCTTCTTGCAGTCTTCTGGTCCTGCAATTAATTACACTTAGCTACCCTTTCAATATTTGGGTGCTTGGTTATTAGCAAATGTTCCTTTTCGAATCCAGAAAACTTTTGGGTTGGGGACAGCAATACCCCTTTTTGATGATGTCGAAACCATACTTTACAAATATATCCTAATGGCTTATTAAGCGTGATCTGGTTGGACAGCCAGAGAGATAATGTTTTGTTATTAGGTTATAACGATTAAAGCAGTTTATATATGTTCTGGACAATAAGAAGTTGTCATCAGAAACTCAATGAACTTTCATAGATAAGGGCAAATTCAGATTATAGTTCATCACAACAAAAATAGGAATTACAGATTGTAAAGATATGAAAATAGGAATCTATCTGCTTTTCCTCCTCTCTTCCTGCTGTTTCTTCATTTTGGCCCTTGTCTCGTCAGATATGAGCTGTACGCTCTCATAAACTCCTTCTCTGACTCTAATGTAATCTGGATCTTTAGCGTCTATTTTGTATCCTCTTTTTTCTGCGAGCTGGTTTATGAAGCTGAGTAGGAAGGTTTTGTCTGGAAGCTCAGTGCCAGGTATGATGGGACAAGTTCTAAATTCCCTCTCCGGGGCAGTAATTGTAACCTGGGCTTTTGCTGCTGCAGCTCGTATATCCTCCACAAGGTCTCTTGCATCGTTTAGGTGTCCCCTCGCAGTATGCTGGTTCTTTGAGGAAGTAGCGACACATAATGAAGCCGTATTTAAGTCCTTCCCACCCATCTTTTAAGTTCTCTGGGACCCAGTTGGTCTCTCCTTCTTTTGACTTCATTGTCTTGATAGGAGCAGATGAGAACCAACCAGATCCAGATCTTTTCTTCTTCTTCAAAGGTTGGGAGTGGCTAGATCTGCTTGATGTTGTTATAGATATCTTCTGGGCTTGAGCAGGTGGTGGGCTGGGTCGGTCTGGTGCAATTTGCAGCTTAGGTTGAGCTTTTATCCTTTCATCCATGGCACCAGATTGCCCCTTGCCTGTTTCAATTACAATCTCCTTTCCTTTCTCGTTCTTTTTCTTGGATCCTTCCCCCTTTTCGACATCATCAATATACAGCTTGATGAGTGCCTTAAGGGAGGTGATCTCCTCCTTCATCTCCTTTACTTCTTTCTCTGAATCAATCCTTTGTGTAATTAGGGAATTGATATTCAAGTTAGAGTCATCGATCTGCTTTTGTAGTGAGGTTTTTGCTGAGGCCAGATTGGCAGTGAAAGACTCTTGTTCTTCCTTGATGATTCCAATCTCATCGAAAAATGTTTCAATCAAGGCCTTTGTGGGATAGCGCAGTTCGCTCAATTTCCTCTCAACAAAATCTTTGCCATCTGTCTCAAACTTTCTGAACAGCGATCTGGTTTCTGCATTAGCTGCTTTTATCACTTCTTCGGTTATCCCATCAGTCTGTTGTTTGACAATGGTATGGACCACGTCTTTTTCCTTCTTTGCGAATTCTGTGACGATCATGTACATTTCTTGGATTTTTAGCTCCATAGTCACCAGAGTCTGATCGATCTGTTCCTTCCGCTGCTCAGCAGCAGATCGATCATCGTCCATCTTTTTGCTCAGTTCTTCAAGTTTCATCATGCACACTCTTCTCAAGTCTGAGTCAACCTGGTCAACGTGGGATTTCAGATGGTTGTTGAACTCAGTGAGAATGCGAGTGGCCTGATCTTGGACAGTGGAGAGCGTTCCATACATAAATTTGTCAACCTTGTGGGAGATCAGATCCTTTACTTGTTCATTTGATAGTGATTGATGCTGGGTCATCAATATATCCTCTAAGTTGGTTGACTCCACATACTCATCCATTGCTGCTGCGACAGCGGGGGTATATATATCATCTATGAGATTACCTCCCACCCTCTGTCCAGCTGGCTCTTGATCCTCTTGTGGATAATCAACCACTGCTATTTGGATTTTGGTTTCCTTGGCTGGTTCCCCCTCAGCCTGTGCAGTTGGTTCCATGACTTGTTCTGCAGCATCAGCCATGTGCTGATCTGGTTCTGATTCTATGATTGCTGCACCCTGTTGGTGAGCATCAGTAAGTTCATCTTCATCTTCAACTCCTTCAACTACTTCCTCATCAATACTCTCATAAAATTCCAGCTTTTCTGTCTTTTCATATACAGATCTGAGGTCGATCTGGAGTTCTTTGGCTTCAAACTTCGCCATGGCCAGGATATCTGGTTTGTAAGTCTCCCTTAACTCAGCTATGGAGGAAGCAGTGAAGATGTTGAGCAAGGTGGCTTCTTCTGCTTTTAGGGCATCTATGGATCTGGTTCGGAGTAGGGCATCAAGGACATAGAATTCTTTATCCTTAATGAGCAGAAGAAATTTGAGACGTTTTGCTGCCTCGTAGCTCTCTGGAGTGAGCTGTATCCCAGGAAAGGTCTTAATGATGGAGTGATCTGCCTCAGCCTCAGGCAGCTTCACTACTGTTTCTGCCTTTTTCTTTTCTTCATCCTCATCAGTGGATTCTTCTTCACCTTCAATATCCTCATCAATTTGCTCCAAGGGTTCAGCAGAAGTTGGATTTGCAGAACGAGTTGGTGAGAAGTCTTTTGCTTGACTTGGGTCCATGGAGGAGATGGGGACAAGATTTTCTGGTGGTCCCCCAACCAGTATCTCCTCATCCTCAACTACAACCTCCTGTTGAGGGATGGCAGTTTCTTCAACCTGGACTTCCTCCACAGGTTCAGATAATTTTTGGAGTCTTCTCCTTTTGGGCTTAGGTGGCTGGGCTGCTGTGGAGGCGTCAGTATCTACTGAGCTGGCCCTCCTGGTAACCCTCTTGGTAGGGGTCCTTTCGGTTGGCTTTTGGTAATCTGTTGGCTTTTCTTTTGTTACTCTTGATTTTATGGATTTCTCAGTAGGGGCAGATGGAGGAACCCAGATTGGGTTAGAACTTCCCATCTCCATCAGCGCGTTGGCAAAAACGGGGTCTGTTACCCTTGCAATTAGATTGGCATAAATGCCCATAGACATTTCAATTTGGTGCTGTTCCTTCGGGAACCTCAATCTATCATTGAATTCTACAACTGAGTCCCATTTATGCTGGTTGAAGAACATTTCCAGCATGTAACTTATCTTAATTGAGTGTCTCAGACTGCTTCTTCTCACCTCAATTCCAGGGCTTTCTCCCTTTACGAATGTGATCATCTTGGTCTCCTTTGCCAAGAGATCAAAAAGAATTCTGCTCCAATTCACCGATAGATTCAGCACAACAGCTGCTAGTATTTTGAACTTTTCGGGGGTGACCTGGTCGTAAGAACCATTGTGGTTCAAGAATATCCTCTGGATGAATTCAAAAACTATTTTGAATTCTGGTGCAAGCAGTGCCCTGTTGAACATCTTGTTCGTGTAGTGAATGGGCACTACCATCACCATCTCTACAGCCTCCTGAAGTTGTTCTTCGCTGATATCTCTCAGAGTGAGACCTTCATCCTTTAATTTGTAAACCGTATCAATAATTTTCAGTACATTATATGTAGTGTTGATGATGGTGTTGCCTTTGCTGACCCTAATGGTAGCTTCATTCCCGCCTTTCTCTCCTTGCCACGAGAGATAAAAGGCAGCAACTTCCTTTGGTAGAAAGTGGACAGGGTGTGTAGTAATTATGTTGTGAAATCTTACAAAGAAATCAAAACAATAGATATGAGCACTGTCCTTCCATCAATGAAGTATAAGTGCCCAATAGCAGTTTACAGATTATTGAGTTCTAAAATGCAATAAAAGTGTACATAAGCATGCAAATAGATAAGAAGGATTTTCAATAGGAGTTTAATAAATTCCAGAGCATTTAAGATATGGAACAGTTAAAAGAAAACTCATAAATAAAAACATTTGCAACATCAAACAAGGTCGAAGGCCTTGTCCAGTTTGTGAAACCCGAAGGTATTAAGAACAGCGTAAAGATCTTGATGAATGTATGGTTTCAAAAAGTTTACTTGCTCAAGAAACAGAGAAGATTTGGGTGCCATATTGGAAAAGAAAAACAGGTAGGACTTTGAAGATATGAGAGAGTTTGGGATGAAGAAAATTTCGCTAAGTGTTTAAGGAACAAGAACAGTGTATGTGATAGTCGAACCGCCTTATCAAAATGTATATATAGATAGATAAGCTATAAGAGAGAGTAATATTTTAATTGATTTTCTTCCCTTTTTCAGCTTTTTCCCGCCTCTCTGAGTTATAGGCTTAAGGTCTATTATCTTCTCTTTTATGCGTTTGATACACACGCTTGATCCAACGGCTACAGTGAGGCGCGTGTTTGTTACATCTGTTGATTTTCTTCCTTTTTCTTAGTTTGGTAAATATCTCCTCGATCACGTTTCCCAAACACTCTACTTAATCATCAAAAATAAAAGATTTGGTATATTATGTCAGAATTTAGATACATGGGCTACAATTAATCGCCGTATCTTTTTGACTTTCCCCCTTGACCAAGTAATGGGAATATTAAAATAAAAGAATATATTAATATCCACGTGGCTGCTAGTCATCTGGTCCAGATCAATCTCCTTCATTACAAACCGTTGTCAACATTATCGATCTGTTTATGCCACTTTCAACTTTGGACATTAATCTTGTATGATGACCTCTTTAATAATTCCCGGTTGGAATTTAATTGATCTGTTTATTATTAACTTCTATTTAAATGATCTGGTGTTAATTCCCAGTTGGAATTTTATATGATCTGTTTTCCATCAATCTGGTCTACATCAATCTGGTTTTGATTCCCTGTTGGAATATTGAACTTGATTTGATCTAAGTCAATCTGGTCCTTTCTTCAAGATTTAATAGTCCTAGTTTACCACAAAGCATCTTAAATCTTTCTTCTGGTAATGCTTTGGTAAGAATGTCAGCTCTCTGTACTTCAGTGTCAATTTTCTCAATCTGTACATGTTTTCTTTCAACATGATCTCTTATAAAATGATGTCTCACATCCACATGTTTGCATCTGGTATGCAAAACAGGGTTCTGTGTGATTGCTATAGCACTTGAGCTATCACAGAAAATAGGTATCTCCTTGACCTCAATCTCATAGTCTTTAAGTTGCTGTCTTAACCAGAGTATTTGTGCACAACAACTTCCAGCTGCCATATATTCAGCCTCTGTGGTTGATGTAGCAACAGATGTCTGCTTCTTTGAGAACCAAGAGATCACCTTATTTCCTAAAAACTGACATGTGCCAGATGTTGACTTCACATGGATACCATAATCCACTGTGAGCTGTTCCTTTAAGATATCTTAATATCTTCTAGGCTGCTTCCATGTGAGACTCTTTGGGGTTTGCTTGATATCTCACACATACTCCTACTGCAAATGTGATGTCAAGTCGATTGGCAGTTAGGTAGAGTAATGATCTTATGATCCCTCTGTACTGAGTGATATTAGCTTGTTTTCCCTCTGGATCAGGATCAATTTTTCTGTTGGTCTGCATTGGGATTTTAACTGGTTTACTGTCTTTGATCCCAAATTTAGTCAGCAGATCTTGAATATATTTGGCTTGAATTATGAAGATGTCATCTGGTAGTTGCTTGACCTGCAAACCTAGAAAGAAACACATTTCGCCCATCATGGACATTTGGTACTTATTCTTCATAAGTTCAGCAAATTTATCACATAAATAGGTGGATTGAGATCCAAATATGATATCATCTACATAGATCTGTACTAGAAGGATATTCTCTTTGACTTTGATGATGAACAAGGTCTTGTCAACTGATCCTCTTCTGAATCCAGATTCTAGTAGGAATGTTGATAAAGTCTCATACCAAGTTCTAGGGGCTTGTTTTAGACCATAAACTGCTTTAAATTTGTCAGTCTGTATACTTTCTGATTTGGATTTGCTTCTTCAAATCCAGGTGGCTGTTCCACATAGACTTCTTCTTCAAGGATACCATTGAGGAAAGCACTTTTGACATCCATTTGGTATACCTTGAACCTTTTGTGTGCAGCATATGCTAAGAATAGTCTTATTGCTTCTAATCTGGCCACGGGTGCAAATGTTTCATCAAAATCAATGTCTTCTTGTTGATTATAACCTTTTGCTATTAATCTGGCTTTGTTTCTGACTACTTCACCCTTCTCATCTCGTTTATTTTTGAATACCCATTTTACACCTATCACTCCTTGGTGTTTGGGTCTATCCACGAGATACCAGACTTCATTTCTTTTGAACTCATTAAGTTCTTCTTGCATTGTTGTTATCCAATCTGCATCTTGTAGTGCTTCATGAGCATCAGATGGTTCAATGCGAGAGAGATAACAGCTTAACAAGGCACTTTCTCCATGCATTCTTCTTGTTTTCACACGATCTGTTGGGTTCCCAACAATATGTTCTGGTGGATGATCTTGTATCCATCTCCTTCTCCTGGTCATCTCTTCATTAGATATCTCAGGATCAGGTTAATCTGTTGGTTCCTCAAATTCAGTGTGCACTGTTGATGAAGCTTGAAATGGATTCTCTTCTGTTCTTTCTTCTGGATTTAGATTTTCAGATTGATCATCATTTGCAATGACTGTTTCATTGCTTTCTATTGGTGATCAATTTTCATCCAGATTACGTTGAATTGTTCCCCCTTGCTGTATAACTTCTTCAGCAATTGGTGGAGTGTTGATATCTTCATCATCACTTTTTGAATTCCAGATAAGAATGTCTTCTAGTAGTAGTTCATTCATCTTTCTTGTGGTTATCTGATTCTCGGTCTGTTTATTATCTTGTGACCTGTACTCGACAATAGACTCATCAAAAACAACATGAGGTGTTACCTCCACAATATGAGAGTTCTTATTGTAGACTCGATATGATTTACTGACATCAAAATATCCTAAGAATATTCCAGGATCAGTTTTGCTATCAAAAGTCCTCAATTGAGATTTCCCATTATTGTGTATGTAACACAAACAACCAAAAGTGCGAAAGTAAGAGATCTTAGGCTTTCTGTTGTTCCAGATCTCATATGGAGTCTTTCCATGTCTGAGTGTAATTGATGATCTGTTCTGAGTATAACAAGCTGTGTAGATAGCTTCTGCCCAGAATTTCTTGGGTAGATTGGTAGCATTTAGCATAGTACGAGCTGCTTCTTTAAGTGATCTGTTTTGCCTCTCAACAACTCCATTTTGTTGAGGTGTTCTAGCAGCTGAGGTTTAATGAGTGATTCCCATCTTGTTGCAGTATGCTTCAATCTTCTGGTTGAGAAATTATGTTCCTCGATCTGTTCTGATAGTATCTACACTCACCTCTTTCTGTTTGGTGATCTTGTGCAGAAAATCAGGTAGTTTGGCTAATGGCTCTTTCTTCTTTAACAGAAAGATGACCCAGGTGAATCTTGAGTAGTCATCTATGATTGCTAAGGTGTATTTTCTTCCATTTATGCTTATTGGTTTAACTGGTCCAAACAGATCCAGATGTAAAAGCTCCAATATTCTTGATGTTGAGTGAGTTGTTTTGCTTGTAAAGGATAATCTGGTTTGCTTTCCAGCTTGACAAACATCACATATATGATCTTTATCATATACTTGATCTGGTAGTCCTTCCACTAACTTTTCTTTGGCAATCCTGTTGATTGACTTGAAATTTAGGTGGCTTAACCTCTTGTGCCATAACCAGCTTGTTTCTGATACAGTTTTGGTGACTAAACAGGTTTCGATCTGGTTTGTCCACTTGACAATATATAGCCTATCCTGCAATTTTCCGGTAAGGAGTATCTCATCTCCTTCCTTGTTCTTCATAAAGTAGTTGTTAGCATCAAAAACGATCTGATTACCATTAGCATTGAACAGACTTACAGAAAACAGATTGTGACTAAGACCCTCAACATACGAAACATTTGAGATGGTGGTCTTGCCAACTTTTATATTTCCATATCCTCTGGTGTATCCTTTTGAGTTACATCCAAAGGTGACCTGTGGTCCTGGTTTTTCAATATAATCTGATAGTAGATTTTTGTCACTAGTCATGTGCTTCGAACATCCACTATCTATTATCCAGATTATTCCTCTAGCTATCTTGTTTCTTCTTGTAGTCTTCTGGTCCTGCAATTAATCAAACTTAGCTACCCTTCAACGTTTGGGTGCTTGGTTATTAGCAAATGTTCCCTTTCGTATCTAGAACATTTTTGGGTTAGGAACTGAAATATAACAGGTAATGATATTCCCATCATTGTCAATTTTTGACAGAGAATGGAATACAGATGGATGATATCTCTCTATTCCATCATTCTTCAATCCCTTCTTAGTAGGTATTGTCCTGTTGACATTTTTGTTGAGTAATGTTCTGTTGACATTCTTTTTATTAACATGATCTGTTTCTGTGTGATGGCCTGGTTGTCCCTATGTTTGATGGTATTGTCTGTTCCTAGTCTGTTTCACCATCATCTTCTGGGGATGTTCTTTCTTGTTTCTCAGATCTATTACTTGTTCTGGTATTTGCTTTCTTTCTGGTACAAAGCTTATGTTTCTCGAAGACTTTTCTGAATGACCTGGATACCCTAATCCAGATGTGCCTTTTTGCTGCAGATTGATGAGCAGCTTGGCACGTTCATCACTTTTGTAGATCATTTCTTTGCCTTTCTTTATCTTTTCTTCAGCTACGTTGTTTCTGTTGACAAGATCTTTGACCTTGGAGTTTAGTGAGTGAATCTCACAGTATTTTCCTTTGATCTGTTCTTCCAGATTAGCTATCTGGGTAATGAACTGGGTGTTAGCTGTACTCAGTATCTGTTCTGATTTCTTCAGCCTGTCATTTTCTTCCACAACTTCTCTAAACGGTCTCTTGATGCTCGAATAGCTCTTGAACATCTCATTGACTTCTTCCCATGAGTAATCTGATTGATCTTTTATTTCCTGTTCCAGATCATTATCATTTGAAGAATTTGAGTTGCAGGAGTTTACCTCGACTTCATCCAGGTCGTTGTCTAGTCCTACATAACATTCATCCTAGCTTTCTTCGTCATTAGCAAAGAATGTTTCATCATTCTCTGATGAGCTGTCTGAGAAATGACTCGAGCTGCTTGAATCTTGTTCAGCGAGCATGGCCTTGCACTCATATTTGAGTTTTCGATCTCTTTTTGCTCTCAGTTCTTCTCTTTGGCTTTTGGATAGATCAGGACAATCTGTTTTGAAGTGACCTGTTCTGCCACAACCAAAGCAGGTATAATCTGTTGAGTTAGATGATTTTGAGATTTTACCTGTCTGCTGTATTGATTCATCCTTGTTATCAGGTCGATCATTGTCACGTTTCTTGTAGAAGTTTTTCTTGTTATCTTTGTAGAAACGTCTATATTTATTCGATATGACCTCCATCTTGTCTATGCGCTTGGCAATCATTGCAAACTCTTTTAACAATTTATCATAACCTTTCTTTTCATCTGGTATAGAGGGTTCAGAAAGTTCATCTGGTTTGCTCTTTGCTTTGACGACTACTTCTTTGTCCTTCTTTGAGCTGCTTTCTGCCTTTTTAGACAGATGATCTGGTCCATGAATTCTCTGTATATCACATTCATGGCCTTCAAGATGATCAAATAAGACTTCAGTAGATAGTTCATTGAAGTCTACACGAAGAGGTTGCATTGCAGCATATATCTCCCAACTAGGTGGAAGTGCTCTGAGTACTTTCATGTTCTTCTCTCTTTGAGTATATTTGTTCTTATTGAACGCTGATATCTCAAGGAGGATTCCAGTGAATCTCATCTTCATTTGCTCAATGGTCTCGCCTGGTTTCATTTTGAATTCATCGTATTTGTTGCAGGCAAGAGACAGCTTGTTCTCAATCATGACTTCAGATCCTAGACACAAGTCTCTTAGGGCTTCCCACATATCTTTGGTAGTATCCAGATCTTGGATTTTGGCCAGATGTACCCCTTTGACTGTGCTAGATATGATCCCTTTAGCAAAGTCATCCAGATTGACTTCGCGACGCTCCTCTGCAGTATATTTTCTTGGATCTTTGGGTGCTATCTGTGTTGTTACACCAGTTTAGGTAGTTACGGTCACTTCTTCAGTGATCTGTAGTGGGCCATCTTCGATAACTTTCCACATCTGATAGTGATGGGCTTTGAGTGCCATTTTGATTCTGAAGCTCCATTCTTTATATCCTTGTATGAAGAATTCTTCACAAGCCCTAACAACAGATGATTCCATAGCAGATAGTATGCTCGTGAATGGAAAAAGGTTTTTCTAGATCTATTCAAGTTGACCACGCAGATTTTATCCCTGTGAGACAGAAACACTGGTCGTTTGAACCACTGCTCTGATACCACTTGTTGGTCCTGAAAGAGCCAGGTTTGGTGTATGGGGGGGGGGAATACACCAAATACAAACTTTTCAGTTTACTTGTTAAATTATTAGAGAGTTCAAGCTATTCTTAAATAAGAAATTACTCGGCAGATGACTAACCAAATTGATCAGCAGATCGATACCAGATTAGTCCAAGCAGATTGCTCACTAGTGTAAACACTTAGACAATAATAAGAGTGATCTTATTATTTTCTAAGTATTGAGTGTGCGAAAAAATGGTGGATTTAATGAGTGCTCTTATTAAGAAAACTTGAAGAATTAATTAGATCGTTAGGCAGATTGATTGAGATGCAGATTATATGATAGTGCAGATGGTTAGAATAATAAACAACTGAAAGTAAATATGCAGAAATATAAAGAACACAGTTGTTTAACGTGGTTCGGGAAATCTCTACGTCCACGATCTGGTCAAAACTAGACCAGATTATCCAATACTAGGATACTCTTCTTCTTTATACTCGTGGAGAACGAGTCACAAGTACCAATCAAATCTAGAAGGATACTTATGCACGAAGTAAGGGTCGTGTCCCTTTACTATAGATTACCTCTACGTTACCACTAGAAAACTAATAGCTAGCAGGGTTATCACCTTTCTCTCAATAAGACAGACTTGAATCGAGGTTGGTATGGTGTGATGTAGAATCACAGGTTGTTTTTAGCTCGTAGTCTGGTTCAAAGATTGCTTGAGAGTATGTTGTCAATATAACTCGCGTGTCTCACTTGACTTCCAGACCTTTGAACTTCAAGTATATATAGGCTTTTGAATCATAAAATTCTAGCTGTTTGTTGATTGGTGTGAGATTGATGGTGGATTTCCAATCATAAAATCCACGCCCCAAATGTTAAAGATCTCTGCTGGCAAGACTGGTATAAAGGGCATTTCATCCTTCTTGGAAATATTCTCTTCCTTTTGGCATTGGTCACATCTCCTACACTTTTCAAAAATATCCTTAAAGATTGTGGGCTAGTAGAACCCACTTTCTAGGATCTTTCTTGCCATACACCTTGCTCCAAAGTGTCACCTGCATTCCCTTTCGTGGCAATGCTCAAGTATGCTTTATTGCTCTTCCTCGGGTATACACCTTCGGAGAATCAAGTCAGCACCCTTTTCCCATAGATATGGGTCATCCCAGATGAATGACTCGCTCAACTTCTTGATATTCCCCCTCTGGTATTGGTCAAGCTCCATCGGAAAAGTCTTCGTGATGATATAATAGACTATGTCAGCATACCATGGCTCGACAATGCTTATCCCGTACAGCTCCTCGTCGGGAAATCTCTCGTTGAGGGGTGTTTCGTCATCTTCTCTAAAGATTCTACTCAAGTGGTCAGCCATATGGTTTTGGGCTCCACTTTTATCCTTCACTTCAATGTCAAACTCCTGGAGTAGAAAGATCCATCTTATCAGCTGTGGCTTGCTATCCTTCTTGGCCATAAGGTACTTCAGCACTGTATGATCCGTGTAGACCACTGTCTTGCTCCCGAAGAGATAGGAGCGAAACTTCTCAAACGCAAATACCATGGCAAGGAGATCTTTCTCCGTGGTGATATAATTGATCTAGGATCCGGTATGTGTCTTCAAAGCGTAGTAAATCACATGGCTCTCCTTGCCAATTTTCTGTCCCAGCACTGCTCCTATGGCATAACCACTTGCATCACACATTAGCTCAAAGGGCATCCCCCATTCGGGTGGTCTGATTACTGGTGCCGAGATCAAGTGGTTCTTCAAAATCTGGAATGCCCTCTTGCACTCCTCGTCGAAGTCCCATGGCACATCATTCTGGAGCAGCCTATTCATTGGTTGGGCAATCTTGGTGAAGTCATTAAAAAAGGCGGTAGAAACTCGTGTGGCCAAGGAATCCCCGCAGTTGCTTCTCATTAGTAGGGTATGGCAGCTTGACAATGATTTCCACATTGGCACGATCCACTTCAATGCCTTTCTCAGAAATAACATGGCCAAGCACAATACCTTCCTTGACCATGAAGTGACATTTCTTGTAGTTGAGCACCAGGCCTTTATCCACACACCTTTGCAGTACCATCTCCAGGTACTCAAGACACTGGCCAAAGCTGCTTCCATAGAATGTGAAATCGTCCATAAATACCTCAATCCAATGCTCAAGGACGTCATAGAATATACTCATCATGCACCTTTGGAACGTGCCAGGGGCGTTGCATAGCCCAAAAGGCATTCTTCGATAGGCAAAATTTCCAAAGGGACAAGTGAATGTAGTCTTCTATTGGTCCTTGAGCGCTACCCATATTTGCATATATCATGAGTATCCGTCAAGGAAATAGAAGAACTTGTTCCCTGCCAGCCGCTCGAGCATCTGGTCAATGAACGTCAATGGGAAGTGGTCCTTCCTGGTCACCTTGTTCAGCTTCTTGTAGTCAATACAGACTCCCCAGCCTATCTGCGGTCTTTTCACGATTAGCTCATTGTTCTCATTCTCGATTACCTGTACGCCAGACTTCTTGGGCACAACGTGGATCGTGCTGACTCATAGGGTGTTTGAAATGGGATAGATCATCCCCATGTCAAGGATTTTGACAATCTCCTTCTTAACTACCTCCATCATTACTGGATTCAGATTCCTTTGTGGATCTCGAACTGGTACCACATCTTCCTCAAGCAGAATGTGATGTTGGCACACCGTATGGTTGATTCCCTTGATATCGGCTAAGGTCCATCCTATAGCCTCCTTGTATTTCCACATCATATCTCGGATCATTTCTTCCTCTTTTTGGTGTAACTCCGAGCTAATGATTATTGACAATGTCTCCTCCTTGCCCAAGTAAATATACTTGAGATGCTTGGGCAAGGTCCTCAGCTCCAACTTTGGTGGCTTTAGTATGGATGATTCCATATGCTTCCCTAGAATCGAGAGTGATTTAGGGGTTTGGTACTCCACTACTTGGATAGAAGTCTCAGTGTTTACTCCTTCCTCCTTGCCCTCTTCATTGCTTGTGTTGGTCCCGAAAGAGCAAGGTTTTGTGTATGGGGGGGAATACACCAAATACAAACTTTTCAGTTTACTTGTTAAATTATTAGAGAGTTCAAGCTATTCTTAAATAAGAAATTGCTCGGCATATGACTAACCAGATTGATGAACAGATCGATACCAGATTAGTCCAAGCAGATTGCTCTCTAGTGTAAACACTTAGACAATAATAAGAGTGATCTTATTATTTTCTAAGTATTGAGTGTGCGAAAAAATGGTGGATTTAATGAGTGCTCAAGAAAACCTTAAGAATTAATCATATCGTTAGGCAGATTGATTGAGATGCAGATTATATGATAGTGCAGATTGTTAGAATAATAAACAACTGAAAGTAAATATGCAGAAATATAAAGAACACAGTTGTTTAACGTGGTTCGGGAAATCCCTACGTCCACGATCTGGTAAAAACTAGACCAGATTATCCAATACTAGGATACTCTTCTTCTTTATACTCGTGGAGAACGAGTCACAAGTACCAATCAAATCTAGAAGGATACTTATGCACGAAGTAAGGTTCGTGTCCCTTTACAACAGATTACCTCTACATTACCACTAGAAAACTACTAGCTAGCAGGGTGATCTCCTTTCTCTCGATAAGACAGACTTAAATCGAGGTTGGTTTGGTGTGATGTAGAATCACAGGTTGTTTGAAGCTCGTAGTTTGGTTCAAAGATTTCTTGAGAGTATGTTGTCAATATAACTCGCGTGTCTCACTTGATTTCCAGACCTTTGAACTTCAAGTATATATAGGCTTTTGAATCATAAAATTCTAGCCGTTTGTTGATTGGTGTGAGATTGATGGTGGATTGTCAATCAATGATATCCATCATATTTTTTCTTGCCATGTAGAAACGTTGACTCAATCTTCTAAGTATGGAAAGCAGATCACTAAAGGTTGCTTTCCTTCCTTGTGTCAATTGTAGATTCTCTTCCCAAACCCTATTGGATGGGCTTTAAAACTGACGTGGCAAGAGGATATGATGTGTAGGATGAGGTCATCTGGTGGTTTGATGACTCTGTCGATCTGGTGCTTCGCTGTGGTCATCGATCTGGTCGCTGACTATCACAGCAGATCGATTTCTTCTTGGCGTGAAATCTTGGCCTTCATCCTATACTATTTATGGAAATGACTTCTATAGGAATAATTCCTTTACATTCCAAGTCATCTCCTAATCTGTTCTCTATCAGAATTCACTTTATATGAGTGATCTGTTAACACGTATAACAGTTTAACTCTAAAAGGATTAAGTGTGTTTCGAGAGATCATCATCAAAACTAAAATACATTAGGGTTCCCAACAGCCTGGTTCGTCCTCCATCTTGTTCAGAATCTGGAGCAAGGCTTCCTCATTGTCTTCGTCAATGGATTCCACAAAATCTACTATCTCCTCGTCTGGGGCATGCTGCTCCGCCTTGTAGATATCAAAGGTCACTGTCTCTCCAGCGCACTTGCAAGTCAGCTTCCATGTGTCGCAATCGATGAAGGTCCTGGCCTTCTTGAGGAATGGCCTACCTAAAAGCATAAGAGGTTTCTTGGCAGAGGGGCTGCCCATCTTAAGTACATAAAAATCAGCTGGAAAAATTAGATTTTGTACCTTTACAAAAACATCCTCCACTATGCCTTCTGGATAAACGCTCGACTTATCTGCTAGCTGGATCATGGCCCTGGATGGTTTCAGTGGCCCTATTTTCATCTCCTCGAACATACTTAGGGGCATGATGTTGATCGAAGCCCCCAAGTCTAGCATAGCTTGGTCAATGCTGGTATTTCCTATCACACAAGGGATATAGAACATCCCTGGATCCTCGCACTTAACTGGAAAATCCATCTTGAGCATTGCAGAGACATTTTCTCTGACTAGAAATCTTCTATTGGCAGGGTATTGTACCTTCCTGGTACATAGCTCCTTAAGGAATTTTGCACATCTTGGCATAGTCGCTAGTGCAGTGATAAGTGGCATGTTGACTTCCACCTTCTGGAACACCTTGAGTAGTTCCTTCATCTCTTCAGCTTCCTTCGTCTTAGCCAACGCTCTGGGGAAAGGTGGCTTACAGTAGATGTTCTCCTGCAGAGCCTGTTTGGGTGACTTGGCTTTAGGTTTGGGCTCTGACTTCTTATTTGGTTTAGGCTTCTTGACTGGCTCCTCTGGCTCTGGTGTCTTGATCAGCTCCTCCTCAGCTTCTAGCTCCTCTGGTTCTACCATCTCCTTGGCAGGTTCCACAACTCGTTCAGGTAAAGCTTTACTGATCCTGAGTGTCACCGCATTGACCTGTGGCTTGGGGTCCACCTTGAGTTGAGAGGGCAATCCTCCTTGCTTGTTGTCCATCTTGACGATCGTCTGAGTTAAGTTGGAGATCTAGTTAGCTAGTGACTGTAGGGATCCTCGACATTCAGTCTTGAACTTCTCAAGTTCATCACTGAATTTGTGGTTCTCCTTGGACAAGTTCTGAACAGTCTCGAATAGAGATGGCCCTCTTGACTGGATTTGATGCTAAGCCTCGGGTGGAGCTTGGTAGTGATTGCCTCCGTACCTTAAGTTCTTGTGGTTCCTCCATCCTGGATTGTAAGATTGTGAGTGGGGGTCGAATCTCTACCTTGGCCCTTGATTTTGGTTTCCTCCACTGTTGGTATGCTCAAAAGCATTAACTTCTTCTCTTCCTAGAGTGGGACATTCATCGGTTAAGTGGGTGGTATCATAGCACAGCTGGCACGCCTTGACATTCTTCTTGATGGTTGGCTTCATCATCATCATCATCTGTTTCATGGTGGGACACAGTTCCGAGAGTTCCATCAAGGACTGTGATGCGGAAACATCTCCCATGGTCCTGGTCAAGGAGTGTGCATCTTCTCGGGATTCTTCTGCCATGTCGCTCAACAGCCTGAAACCTTCAGAAGGCTACTTATTCAGGATAGAACCTCCACACACGGCATTTAGCAATTGCTGCTTGTCAGGACACATTCCATTGACGTAGTACTGGATCAGGTCCTGGTCAGGGATGTTGTGCTGCGGGCACTTTGCCAACATGAGCTTGAATTTGTTTCAGTATTCATAGAGTGACTCTCCAGTCCCTATCTGGATGGTGCTCATCCTTCTCCTTGCATTCTGGATCCTCGAGACAAGATTGTACTTCTCCAGGAACTTATGCTGCATTGTTTGTCAAGTCGTGACACTTCCTGCAGGTAAAGTGTAAAGCTATTCTTAAGCAGTATCTTGAAGTGAAAAAGGAAATGATACCAGATGTATATACTCTTTTTTTGCTAGCTCGTTGGTCTTGATGGTTTCACAGGCCATCTCAAAGTCTTGGAGATGTCTTTGCGGATCATCTCCTGGCAAGTCACTGAACTTGGGCAAGATCTGGATGAAAGAGTGCATCAGTTCCTAGTTGTTAGCTATCATGGGCAAGGTGATGCCCAAGGGTTTCAAATTGTTGTTGTTGGAAAACATCATCTCCCTGAGTGTCTACTCCGGAGGTGCATTCCCATTGTCATCATTGTTGATTTCTACTTGTTCTTCCGCCATTCTTGTTGCTTGATGGGCTTCTCGCTCATGTCGTTCTTGTCTCCTTTGTCTGCCTCTTCTTCTCCTGGCATTTCTCTCAATCTCTGGATTAAACCAAATGTCTCGTAGTTGTCCTTCAGGATTAGGTCAAAGCATACACCATAGACAAGACCTAAGTCAAGGCAAGAGAGAAATTCTAGAAAGCGCAACTCCCCGGCAACGGCGCCAATCTGACAGAGCTCAGTCGTTATCACTCTGGCAAGATAAATTTATAAACTGATACTTTTCACTAGATTTCGCTAGTGGCAAGTACAGGGTCGATCCCATAGGGATATGGTGGATTCCACTCTCGATGTCACAATTTTGGGGTTTTGATTCGGGTCTTGCCTTGGGCAAGAAGTGTGACCAAGCAGAAATTAAAAGCTGTAAAAGTAAATAACTAAAAAAGAAAACACTAAAATAGTTAAATGAGAAAGCAACTTGACTTGGGTGAGAATCCTTGAGTCTTGACTTATGTTTTGATCGTCGGTGCAAAGTTATTCATTGTCTCAGTGTGTCATTGGTTAAGGGCGAGCGTAAGAATGAAGTTTTACTCCTACCACCCAATCGCATCACTCAATCAGCCCCCTTTTTAATTGTCACATAGCCACCCAAGCCTCGCCCATCACACCTTTGCAGCCTAGAAGGTAAGGGTTACTCATTCCCTATTCCACTTGCCCAAGCTTACTCCAGTGTACCCAAATAGGCATTTGCGGGGAACACAGCAACCAAGGGCACACAATCTTAGACGCCCGTCACATGGCATCCCCACCTACATCACCGCACTGATCCCTCTGGCTAGCAAACAGGAAGTCGCTAACACTTGGAGTTTTCAGCTCGTAGTTGTAACTTGATTTTGCCCAAGACTGCTACTAGTCAGGCAACACCGAGGACTTGATCAAGTTGTATAAGATTCCGATCCAGCACTTTAGGAACACGCCAAGACAACTATATGCACAATTAGACTGCTCAAGATGTTATAAGTTTGGATTCAATTCATCTTTCCCAAGCCAAGTCTAATAATCTAGCTACTCTTACGTAAAGTAAAGAACAAAGATGAAATAAATTAAAGCATACTTATATTGAAATACTGAAATAAAGAGTTACCAAAAGATTCTCTTGCCAAGACCAACCCGTGGTAAGGGCAAAAGCATAATACAAATTAAGTAAAGTGTTTGCCCGTAGCACTTGTTTCTTCCTCCCAATCACTCAAAGAAAAATAAAGAACTAAACTAAGCAGTTGGGCGTCGCCCCCTCCCTTGAATGCTTAAAGCTTAATGCATGTGTGTGACTCTAATTCAATTCGTGGTTTTAAATAGGGATCTTCGTGGGCTTGGGCTTCGTGGTGGTGGTGGCTAGGGTTCCCGACAGACTTTCCTTCCCTGTCAGATATTCCGCATATAGGAAGATACTCTCAATCCTCCAAATATTTCATGGAAGGAAATAGAGATATCTTACCTTTTCCGCGGAAGGAAATAAATCCCCCGCAGATCCCAGTTTCTTGCCCTTCGTCTTCCACGCCCCCAACTGCTCAGCCTGCTCCTTTATCTTTTGTCAGTGCATTTCTCTTACCCCCTGTTGCTGCAGTGCGATCTCGGGGTGTACCTTGCCTTGGGCTTCAGACTGCCCAAGCTTCTTCGTGTATAATCTTGTCTCTTTCCCGAGATGACCTGCAGCTTGACCTGTATTCTGCCAGCTCTAGACTCGTGTCCTCCCAGACACAAAATACAACACAAATAAAGGGAAAATGACTCGATCTAGACCTAAAACAAGACGCAAAAAGAGCACGAAAAAATGAGCTCGTCAAATACCGATATCATTCTGGGGGCTAAGGTCAACTCTCACATCAAATGGTACCACAACCTTTTACTTACTAAACTGTCCAAGTCTGTCTAGGTTGTGTACCTTGTTCTACAAAGAAGCCGACTGCATTACCTTCTATGGGCTCGTCAAATACCGATATCATTCTGGGGGAAGGTCAACTCTCACATCAAAGGGTACCACAACCTTTTACTTATTAAACTGTCCAAGTCTGTCTAGGTAGTGTACCTTGTTCAACAAAGAAGCCGACTGCATTACCTTTTATGATCATAGATCCACCAAACAATCTTTAATTGTAGAAGAGGACTTTTTTGCAATTTAAATAATCAAAAATAAATAAATAACAAACCAATGATAAAAACCTTTATTTTCATTAAATTGAAATAAAAAACAAGTCTATTACAACAACAAAGCAATAAACATGCTTTAAGCTATACAAATCCTAACAATTACAAGCAGGTTGTGTCCATTAGGTCACCTTGCAACGCGTCTCCATTAGGTTGATCAAACAGATTGTTGACACAAGTCATCTCCACACCTTGCTTGCATATCAGCGCACTACTCATCTGCTCACTGCTCATCATCACGCTCTGCATCAGCCTGCCACTTATCAATATGCTGCTTAACAGCCTACTGCTCATCAACATGCTTTTTATTAGCCTACTGCTTATCAACCTACTTGAGGTCTGCTTGTTGTCACACCATTTGACCTGTTACTTTTGTTAGTCCGCCAGATGACTTGATTTTCTGGTTTGTCAGATGACATGGTCTAGAGGTCTCCCTACTGAGTACTGGGAATACCTCTACAACATAACCTTGATCTGCATCTCAACCTTCATTTGCATCATAGCATTAATATGAGTCTTAGCTTTGATCTACATCCTCAACCTTGATCAGCTCAAGTCTTATTTTGACACGCATCTCCACTCACGATCTGTATGTTTTTCTCTCAATCTGCTTCTGCAAACTCAATCTGCTTCCAACAACCTTAGTCTTGATCTCCACCTATCCTCATACCGGTTGATTGACGACACAACCCACCTTTAATCTGCAAACTAAAGATAAGCAAAACACAATAAAGAAGAAAGATAAAAATAACCTTTAATCTGCAAACTAAAGATAAGCAAAACACAATAAAGAAGAAAGATAAAAATAACTAAGGGAACTCGATTTCAACAATTTTAATAATTGATCATGTACATAATTTATCGCCCTATCAATAATTATGACACATTTTAGACAAATATTTGTTATTATTAATTGCAATATATGATACCTACCTTGAGGCTGTACACACAGATCATAAAAGCTGCAACAAATCATAGTGTGGGATTTCATACTGAATTTTACATATTGATTGAAATTCAAAGAAGACAGTTTTAGTAGCTCATCAACCTATCTAAAAACAAAATATGAAATTCCTCGTATGTTTCCCCTCTATAAAAGCAACCCCACTCTAACAAACTCTCATGCAAAACGTTTCACGGCAGTTGAGGTTGTAAGCAAGCTAGAGAGAAGACCAACAAGGAGAGCAGAGTTGTAGGTACTTGGCTCGCCTTGCATGGAATTATTCCTCGAGTCCACGTACGTCTCGTTCAAAAAGGGCCCGCCAACAAGTGCTCCAGTAGCAATGTTGGGATTAGGCTGATCAGAATCGAGCCACTTGAAGCCATCCTTGCATGTCGGGGATTCCTCAGCCGGAATCGAGGCTCCTCGATGGTGAACGAACTCTGGGTACTTTTCACTGTATCCAACCACGTAACTCATTTCCATCGGATTCTTACCTAGCACATACTCAACCTATCACAACAACACGAAGACATGTTAGTTTATAGTATAAAAAGTAACTTTAGATATAAAAAATAAATACTATTCCTTATGTCCCAATAATTTTTTTTGTCTTTTCTTTTCTTATTGTCCTAATGATTTATTCTTGTTTTTTAGAATAATGAGATCAAAACCAACTATGTAATAAATACTCTCTCAACTCATAAATTTTACTCTCTTCTCCCACAAATGTTTTTAACGTAAATATTCATTATATTTTAAATTATTGTTTATAGTAAATAGAATTACAACACTCAATATACACCTTAAATAAAAATAATAAATCAAGTAAAATTCAAACTCTACTTAATATACAATTCAATTAAAAGTAATAATAAGTAAAAAACTCATATATACTACATTTATTACATATTTGTACTTAAAACTAAAGCATATTATTAAAATATATATTGATCTTAATATTAAAATATTTTTAGACGAAGAGAGTATAAAAATCATTACTCATCAGTCACATATATTAAATAATATATCAAGGGGCCACATGTAGTACTTTATATTTTCACGCTTATAACTAACAAACCAACTTTCTTAATTTTTTTTTTTTTGAAGAAATAAACCTAATTAATAGTTGAGGCGGAATGAGTAGACATTAACACTGACACATTTAATTTCCTTGTCTTATAGTTATTTTTCTAGTTTAACAAAAATTATGAATGTTTTTCTTTTATCTAAATAGGTTAGTAATTATAGGATTAAAGGAATATATTTTTATGATCACTCTTAAAAAATACATTTCCCCACCATCCGCACAGCCATGATGTCCACTTCTTTTACTTTAATATTATTGTACTTTCATTAACGGTAAGATTGCCTATTTACCAATAAAAGGTTAAATTTTAGAACAAAACTAAAAAATAGACATGTAAGTTAAAAAGAATATAACTAAGTTAATTTTATGATACTCATACTCACTTTTACAATTCTACCAATGATACGAACGAGGGTAATCATACCAAAGCGGAATGAATGAATACTAATAACTTGGAACGAATGCATTTTCTCAATTTTATCCCAATATATTGATAAAGACAATTCTATCCTTAGGGTATCTTACCTGTGTAACAGCAAAATCGCGAAGATCAGCTGGCTTGAAGGTTATCCCATCGCAAGATATAGAAGCTGTTTGCGTGGCGGACATGTAGTCACTATAAAGCACTGCAAGAAACGATATTGCCACTGGATGCTGCAATGCGTTCCATTCACTTACCCAAATCAAACCACCTGCATTCATACATGCAAATCCTTCAGCACATGCTTTTGTAGGTCTGTGTTGGACTACTACTTTGCTACAAATTAAAATGACTGATTTCATGATTGGGCCAACCTCTACTGTGTAGGGCTGTCAATTTTCAACACGACATGATACCCCGACACGAACCGACACAATATTAATGGGTTTGAGTTGGCCTTTATTGGGTTCGGGTTCTTATCAGGTTGACCCAATAAGAATCTGAAATTTTCGGGTTGGGTTCAGGTTGGGTTCGGATTATCTGAAATATATAAATATATAATTTAAAATTATTATTATTATTATTAATATATATTTATATAATCAGATTGGATCGAGTTATTATCAGGTTGTTATCATGTTGGGTCAACCTGAAAAAATAACATGTCAGTTTAGATTCGGATTGAGTTCAGAGTTGGACCATTCAGATTGAGTTCGAGTTTACAATATTTTTAACAAGTTGGATTTGGGTTTGGCATTAACACCTAACCCGACCTAATTGAACCGACGTGTGTTTTCCCCCTATTTTTTCTATGTTTAGGTAGGACAAGATATACCCCTCGTTGCCGTCAAATATTTGCCCTTAATTCCATTTCAAGTGCCCAAAAAATTGAGTATCTTTTGGTTTGTATATTAATATCACAAAATTAAATGCATATAACTACACATAATTATGTATGGCATGCATTTGAATGTGTATCTATTCTAAAATTAATAACACTATCAAATGTCATCAAAAATTTTGATGACATGCATTTGTGAGTATTTGATAGGCATAATATTTATATATATGGCATTACTAAAACTCATATTTATAATTTATTTTTAATATACAAGTTGCCCCTTGTTGCCTGCAAATTGTTTGAAAGTTAGAGAGAGTGCAATTTTCCCTATTGGTACATATATATATAGGTTTCTTGAATTTATACAAAATCACGGCTGATCCAAAAATATTATATTTTTATAAATTTAAATTTTTATCCCATATCGACAACAAGTAACTCCACCCTTGATTTAATTTTCTTACATAGTACTTCATTCGTTCCGCCTATTTAGATATATTTGTTTTTAACATACAAATAAATATTTAGCTATTATGAGTTTTGAGGGAGATGATTTATATTTTAATATTTTTTCAAATTAGAAAATATATCTAAATGATTGGGACAACTCAATAAGAAATATGTGTCTAAATAAGTGGGATGAATGGAGTATATATTTAGCTGCAACACATCATAGTTATGCATGTTAAACCCTAGATGAATCAGACAACTATTGTAGCTATGGAGTTGATATCCTGGTAATATCAGACAAAATAGAGGTATGGAAAAATAGCAATGAAGTTAACTTAGAAACCCAATCATCCTAGTGTTGAGGGTTTGGTAAAACTCAAGCACCAGAGCACTAGACTTGTCAAGCTTGAGAAAAGTTGTGCACATGATCTAGTGTTGTAAGTGATGAACTTTGAATAATGTTTCAGGCACAAGAGGCCAGAGTTGATTATGACAAGCCTTGTAGGCACAAAACAACTGTTGTAGCTTTGGAATGAATGTCCTAACAATCCCAAACATTCTTTTTGACGCTAAAGTCAGTAAACCCTAGCCGACCCAAATAATAATCTTATAAATTAAGAATTAATAGTAAGTATTACCTCTGAAAATGGATAAAGGCTTATGTGTTATTACATTTACCATGAGAAATATGATATTAAATCCTTTGATGGAAATCATACATAATGACATGGGAGAACATGCTCAAGTAGGAAAGCAAACTTATTTACCAAAAGCCAGCAACACGCAAGACGAAATGCTTGAGAAATGGGCAATTAAGACAACACTTATGATCAATCCAACTTTGATCACAACACGTGTTATTCTAGTTGGAATTTTCGCGAGCAACCCACCTAATAGCCATATGCCTCAACTTATCCTCTAGACTAAAAATGATAAAATAATTATGAAGAAACACCCCCAGGTTGAGAATCTATGTTTGGAAGAAAAAAAATGATGAATTCCACTCAATTTGTAGCAAGTTAGAAGGTTTGGGAAACAATAACAAAACAACATTTAAGATTACTTAAACGAAAAAAGCAGATGGAAAATTTGGCGAAATAAGTTAAAAGTTTGATGATTAGTCAATACATGCATGGTATGGCTACCTGTAGGAAAGAAAAAAATATGACACGTAACTCGGTGTTTGAGTTAAAGTCATTTAGTCAAATCTCTCATATACCGGGCGGGGGTATGAAGAAATCTAATTGGAATCATTGCAAAAAAGTTTCAGACCAATGAATCAAGAATATTATGGTAACATAAATCCCAAGGAGCATTTTATAAGGTTTGATAATGTTGCATTGTTGCATCAATAGTATGAGAGAGTGAAGTATATAATTTTTCTCACGATCCTAGCTGGACGCCTGGACCAACTTGACAATAGTTCAGACAGTTTTTCAACAACTACTTTTTACTTTGATGAACCAAAGATGTTTGTTTCGCGTCAATTTGCAAGTGCAAAGAGAATGACTTGGAGATCTCTACTTTCGATGATGCTCAAACAGTAGAGTCATGAATCCTTGAGAGATTACCTTACCAAATTCAACATGACGGTTTTGGAAATGTCAGACATACTTGCATCCCTCCATCAAAATTCATGCATTTATTGAATTAATGGGGAATAATCCATTTTTAGACTCATTGTTCGAGACACCACCTCAGATTTTTGAGGATCTTCTATCAAGGAAGAATAAGTACATTCACGTTGGAGATTATCATGAGTTTTGTAAAGTTGAAACAGTTGAGGACAAAAGGGAAAAAGATAAGAAGCCAGATAAAAAGAGAGAAAAGCTCATAACTAACCAATGAGAAATTTAGGCATAAATGAGATAGTCGATCATTCCTACACAACTTTAATCAAAGAACCGGTAGATTTATTAGAAATAGTAATGAAAAATTAAGGGGTGTAGTATCCTTCAAGATCCAATGAGTCATCTCGACACCCTGAGCTTGACAAATATTTTAAGTTCTACAACGACTATGGGCACACCGTTAATGATTGTCAAAATATGAAGGGTATAATTGAGATGCTTATTAAGGAGAATGACAGATGTAGGAGGGGACAGAAGTATTGCTCCCGAGCAGGCATTGGCTCTGCTAGAACCAAACGTGTTTACACGTGTGACAATTAACACAATATGGGGGACCCACCTCAGATTACTCTAAGACGACAAACATGCATATGCTCATGGAAGAATAACATATGCTTGTGAGCAGGGGCGGACGCAATTTTTTTTTCTTTTGGGGTGTTCTACTATATTTGCTTCACGAATAGTGGTCCGCCATTTAAGGGTATAAACGAGTGGAGATGAGACAAATATTATTAAGCTCGACTCGTTTAGAATAATAGGGTGTTTGAGCTCGGCTCGAACTTTTGATACATTGTTCGAGCTTGGTTCGAAATATAATTATTGAATTCGAATTCGGATCGTGGGATGCTTGATGAGATTATTTTTGAGCTTGAGCTCGAACTCGGCTCGTTTAATATTTATATTAATAGTTTTCAAACTCGAGTTCGAGTTTGAGTTCGGCTCGAGTTTGAACTCGAGCTTGTATAATTCTTTTAATAGAAAATTGGTTATTTTAACTTAAGGCTCGACTATTTAAATTCTCAATTAAACTTGCAGGTCGTGAACAAACAAATTAAAACCGATACATACTCGATAAAATTATTGAGCAATCATGCTCAAGCTCGATTCGTTTAGTATCAAGTCGAGCTCCGAACGAACTTTTTTCAAATCGAGACTCAAATAGACGATGACTTTTAGAAAACATCTTCCTTTACGCTTTCTTTTAAAATTGATTTTAATTCCGATTACCCAATTTAAGTTTTTAGGCTTGAATTTTTTCTGTTAAGGCCGTGTATAATAATAAAATTTGGAAATTTGGGCTTTATTTAATTGAAATGATTATTTAATTAGGACTTGACAATGGGATTTGACGGTTCAACACAATTATTTTTTGAGTGACTAAGATGGCAAGGGAGCTATTTATGCCACGACGAAAGGTGTTATGCCAAAAATTTATCGACAGAAAAAAATTAAAAAAAAATGGGATGGGGAGTGCTTCATCCTAACCTAGCACCCCCCTATATCCGCCCCTAGCTGCGGGGGTGATGAAAATCAACAATAAACGGGCAAACCCTAAAATATCCTTTAGATTTGGAGATGTCAGACCTTTGGTCAACTCTCACAATGATCCATTAGTCATTACGATTGACATCGTAAAAATACCTCAAACTAGAAGATATACTATTAAACTTGAATCCTATGTAATGTCATGTATCATCCCCTTACTAGTGTAATAGACGATTAAACTGTAGATATTCTCATCCGAATCTAACGTGTAGCAAAGAAAATGAGAATTTCATGTATGAGATAAGGAGATTACTCTGAGTTCTACTAGAGGTGGCAGATGGTGATTCTGGTAAAAGGCCACACATAACAGCTTCTGCCGAGTCTCGATATTTCTGAAGGATATCGAAGTTTGGAAGGTCCTTAGATCCAAATAAGCTGATTCGAGATATCAGCACCTGTATACCAAGTACAACCAAAATCACAAATGCACCACTAGATATCTTAATACTTATTGTGTTGAATTGTGATGCCTCCATTATATATTTTATACTTGTACCATATATATATTCTAAAAGAATTATTTAGGTACTATAAATATGCCTACTATGATCATCTCATGATTGAAGTTTATATTAAAGTTTAGCTGACTATGTTAGCTATATCCAAGATTCACAAGCGACCTAATTCTGGAAATTGCATTCATATAGAGTTCGCCTATATATATATAGGCTATACACTACAAAAAAAATTGAGTATATGTAACAAAATTTATGTAAGGAAAATAAATTTTGTTACATTTGCATATCATATGTGAGGAAATTATATCACTACAAAAAAACTGATTATTTGCCACAAATTTTTTCGTCAAAAAAAACTATTATTTCGTTACATAAGATCACATGTGAGGAAATAAAATTTCGTTACAAACTCGTCATATTAGGGTTCTCACATATAGTATAATGTAAGGAAAATATGATTTTCTTACGTTAGATAGGAATTTTTAAGGATTAATGTGAAAATATATATATATATACTCATATATGATATGCAAATATAACAAAACAAAAATTTCCTCACACAATTTGTTACATATACTCAACATTTTTGTAGTGATACATTTTACTTTATTAGATTCTAACCTAGCTGGCTAGTTTGTACCACAACTTTATGATACCTATATCAACAAATTATTATATCAAATGTGCGACTGCACTCGGCTAGAAGTAGAATGGTTAATAAATGAGAGAAAATATTTTAAAAAGTTTAAATCAACTATGACCCAATTTGTTAAACTATTAAAAATATTATATTCCCTCCGTCTACCAATATTCTTCCCATTTTGACCATTTTGATCCGATACGAGTTTTAATAAAATAGGTTGACTTTGTTTGGTAAATGGTAAAGTGAGAGTAAAGTGTAGTGAGTGAAAAATGAGACCCACAAAAAGTTAGATTATATGTAATGTATTGTGAGTGGATAAAGAGACACACATTAAAGTCTAGTGAGTGAAGAAGGGTTGCCAAAAATAGAAAAAAAAAAGTGGGAAAAAATTTGGTGGACGGACTAAAATGGCAAAGTGGGTTTGGTGGACGGAGAGAGTATTTTACGGTACCTGAGCTCCGGGCAGCTTGTTATCCCAGCTAAACCAGGACGGGTTTCCCCAATCAGCAAAAAGATCTGCATTTTTTCCAGTAATAAAATCAAGATAAGGCTCTTCATCCGTTGCATGATATAGCCACGCAGCAGCCCACAAAAGCTCGTCGCCGTAGCCTGTGGAGTTATAGTAACTTCGAACTTCAGGAATGCTGATGCTATAAATCTTTCTATATCTATCTGCGAAAGAAAATAATTGTCGAGCGTGCTTCAAAAGCAGGCTCGAATATGTGGCGTCACTCTCCTTGAAGACGAGTGATGCAGATGCTAGAGCTGCAGCAGTCTCGGCTGCAGCCTCAGTTCCCGGAGTCGAAGCGTTTATCATTGTAAGAGGCCTTGCTTCCATCATATCCTCTGGCCTATTCCAACAACTATGATCCACTTTAGGGTTTCCCACCTGCATACAAACACATTTTGTATCATCAACCAAAGGAATTCAATAAAATTGAGATTTCTCACTTTGGATGAAATCATGTACTTTGTATAGATAATTATATATATATATATATATATATATCGAACCATCACCAATTTCATAAATCAGTAACGGATTAGTACGTATAACACATCAAATTCATAGATTGAGTTTAAATATATTACTTTTATTATTGTTTCGAAATTTCTAGATAGAATCAAATATATAAGTAAATTCATTTAACTGTTTTTTCAATATTAATAAAGCATATATACTATGGAAAACTATGTAATTATGTGCTTCGATAATATTTTTGGTACATGAAAGCTGAGTAAGATAACTGGGAATTCAAGGAAATAGGCTTAAATTTTTGTTTTCTGTGAAATTTCAATCACCAAAGAATGCAGTTTTAGTTTTCGTTTGATTGAAATGTATATTTGTAATTTCTCATAGTTATGATATTAAGTGATTAAAGACTCGAACTCAATAGTTCATGATATAATTCAAGAGAATAGATCTTTTTAAATATATATATATTAGATATAAATCAAATGAGTAATATATTGCAAGGCTAATCCATCACGTTCTTTGATGAATTTTCACATTTTTTTAACTTGACTGCTCACGTAATCCTTCAAATCAATTATTCTTTTCTTTTTACATACTAGTACAAATTTATTTTAAAAATTGTGTCATGATGACTCAAACTTGAAACATTATAAACCTGGATGTAGAGGACATTATCAGTAGGATGAGCATTGATGAGGAAATCAGTGATCCATTTAAGGGAATGCTGAGCCGGTTCCAACTGATCAATGACCTTCATTTGAGAACCATATTCAAGAATAGCCCATGAGAGCACTGTGGCTGTGAATGCCATTGGAAACCCGAACTTCATGTGATCGCCTGCGTCGTACATTCCTTTCGACAGATCCAACTTTACGGTGTTTCCGTCTTTTAGGGCTGAATCCCCCCTCCATTCTATCTCACTGTTCTCCAATTTCCCAGCTGCACCCAAAACATAAAATAAAATAGATACATCATACATGCATCTACTCAAATTTATCAACAATTTATCTAAAGTTCTGCAAAACCCTACTTTTTAACATAAGCGTGCATAGTTTGATGTTTTAAACATATCTCGGAATGGTGTCATTGGAAACAAGGATTAGAAACCCTAGAAAATTGACAAGTCGAGTTATAGCATAATATACAAGCAAAAATAGGGTTAATGATGGAAAATAATCTATATATTTTATACCCTTTAACATTTTGGCAATTGTAACCTAACATAAATTAAAATGTAATACCTATGCTACCAATGTAATAATTCTACTATACCAACAAAAATGAGTTAGCATCTCGAAAGTTAAAAGGTTATTAATTGCAAGTGTTTGGGTACACTATTAAAAAACTTAAAACAATATTGCATGAAACAAAATTTTTGTATAGAGAACAAGAGAAGGCTGATGGGATGTACACTTTTGTACGTCAAAAAACTTCATGGCGATCTTGAGAGCATCGGAATATTTCTTTGAAATGGCATTCGAAGACCCGAATATCGCACCCGATTTTGAGTTTCTTAAAACTACAAAAATTGCAAATGCAATTCCTCCTAAAACTACTAATAATAAGCACCAACCCCAGCACCCTCCAGATTTCTTCCTCCTCCTATCCATTCTTTTGAGAGAAGGAAAGTGAAATAATATGGAATTAATCTTTCCTAGTTCTTGAAATTACATGAAACAAGAATACTGCTGAGCCAAAAAGTGAACTTTTTTGTTAACAAATTTTGGATCCAAGAAAAATATGGGATGGGAGAAAATAATAGTCTGGTTAGGCTTTGGTTGAATGAGAAACGTAGAGGGACCTATGCTAGAGGAAAATGTAATAAAATTAGTGAATGTTTTAAGAAATTAGAAAGAAAGTATTGATAGTGTGATGGAGTTGACATGATCTAAACATGATGAGCTTATAAAGGAGAAAACTGAGGAGCGAGAAATGTTGCTGAAGAATGTATATGTTAGTTAAGTTAGTTGCTTGCTAGTTTGATAAATATATAACTGAAATCGATCTTTCTTCCTTTTTTTTTTATCGTACTTCACATTTTTCTTTTTTTCAATACTTAATTTTTTTTCTTGCGAATAGATGATATTGATAAATCAAATAATTTTGGGTCCCTCTAATATTTTCATTCACAAAAAAATTACGCATAGCATTGTATATTATATATATTGTTACATTAATCTCTACGACCTGTTTCTTCTCAATTTGAATAGGGAAAAAGTTTTCTTTTTTTAATTTACTAGTGTGTAACACGTAGCCGGAAAATTATTTTATATTATAATTTTTAAATATAAATTTTAAATATATATTTTTAAATAATATTTCATCCGTCCTAATAAATATGACATAAAATTTTTGGGTACGGTTATTAAGGAGAATGTATAAAGTAGTGTAAGAATGATAAAGATAGTATGGTCTATAACCTTTTAAAGGGATAACTTTTAATATTTTAGAAATGTGCCAAGTTTAGTTGGACGGGAGAGTATATTTTATCACAAAAAATTTAATATTAAAAATGTTATTATTTATTTAAAAATTGGGTGCTATATGAAAAGTGTCATATTCAAACTTAAAATGAAAAGTGTCCACCTTGTAACTTTTCTATGAAAAATGCCCACTTTTATGCGGAAGTTACTTAATTGTCCTTAATCAATTTTTGTTTTATATAAAATTTCGTGAAAACAATGAAATGATTGAAAAATTATTATGTTTAATTTAAAATTTATTATTAGTTATTTTTTATTCTTTTTGCAAATATAATTAACCTAGATGATATTTTAATTTTATGTTGAAAATATACTCAAATAAGATTTAAATTGTTTTAATTGATCCAAAAAAATAAATTTTTAATTTTGTAATTAATTATTAATTTTCGTAATTCATTTATAATTTTGTTAATAATTATGTACAAATATGGTTGCAAAACCAATAAAAATTAAATAAACATAATAAAATTGATTAATTATGTTTAACATTCGAAAATATATTAAATATTAAAAATAAATAAACACACGAGATATGAATTTTCATTATAATATTAGTTACAATCGAAACATCATAATTGCACTCGACACCCTACATCCTACACTGAACGTGATATTTCATATGTAAATTATAATTATATTTAACCTTATTAATTAAAAATTAAAAAAAAGCAAAACCCGGACGTGAAATTCATAAATCCGGACGTCCATTTTATAAACCCGGACGATTGTGGTCCGACGCACGAACCGATCGGGTTTTTCGTATTTTTCTCAAAATTTTAATTTTTTTTAACATAATTATCATCCTATATTTATTTAACAATATAAATAATCAAATCAACACTAAACATGTATTTTAGGACCTCCCGCCGATATTTGTTTCATTCGAAAGTCTTCTTGCCGCTTGAAAACCTTTTCTTTTGCTTGAAAATCCGTCCACAATAACCTTTCTCCCTCAAACTTAATAACACAGCGAAAAAATAATGAAGAAATTAATACCCAACAAATAAAATCAAGAGACAATGGATTGAAAAAAAAATCAGGCAACCAAAATTAATCATGATTAAAATTGAAAGAATTTCGCCACTCTCCCAGCCAAAAACACCTCTCTACCTCTCTTTTAATACCGGGCGAAACCCACCCCTCTCTCTTATAATATTTGCACTCATTCTCTCTCTTTTTTCGTTATTAAAGTCAGTGCCATTCCTCTCTCTCTTTTTTTCCTTCTAAAAAACTCAGTGCCCGCCATCTCTCTCTTATAATATTTGCAACCCTCTCTCATCAGCCTTTGACTCGATTAGCCACTGTCACCACATCAGCCTTTGACTATTTTTTCATCACTCTTATAATCACACACCACTGTCACCACAAAGGGTTAGGGTTTAAAGGTAGTTTAGTCATTTTGGGTTTTTTTTTAAGTAATTTTACAAATGTGGATATTATTCTTGTACAAGTTATGAAATAGGGCATTTAGCATAATTTATCCTTAAAAATTTGAGTTTTATAATAAAATTGTAATACCCCGTAGTTTAATTAATTCGAAAGAATTATCGAATTTTTTTAATATTAAACAGGGTATCATATCCGTAGGAAATTAAATTTTCATTGTTGAGTTTTAAATATGTTAATTACCCAACAAATTTAAATGTTTATTTGTGGCGTGCTTGAATTTATATTCAATTATTATTATTAAATAATTAATTAAATTATTATTGTAGAAAGTTGAAACATTCAAATAATAATAAATATATACATAGTATTATTATTACTACATGATATTAGCATTAACATGAAATATCTCATAATTATTTATTAATGGCCCAATTGAATTAATAAAATTTCAACTTAATAAAATAAAAAGCTCAATGAAATGTTAAAGCATCATTTATACAATGAAATATTCAATTATATAAAAATAACTCAAATACATTTATATTACATTCCTTATAACTATACATCGGATAGTAAAAATATTATGTAAAAAAAAAAAGAAAGATGAAATAAAGTAGGCAGATTTAGTCACTCATACTTCCCCACGTCTGTTTAGTTCTCAGCCACACAAAAATATTGAGCTTTCTACTTACACTTCAAACGTCTCCACCATTCATCATAATCTATCAACCTCACCAATTGTACAACCATTTTATATAAAAGATCATAAGTCATTTTCTTGTTGAGGGTCCTGCAAGTGGAGAAGCAAGAACACAAAGGAGAAATGAACCAGAGAGCAACAGTCACTCACAATCATACCTCACTTCAACCTTCATTTCAAGTAGGCTCTACATTTAAAGTTCAGCTACCTTCTAACATGCTTCCAATAATTTAAATTTCAGTTCACAAGCATCTAGTTTAATTATGTTGCTCTAGGCCTTGAACCAAGACCATAACATGTTTTAACAAGAAAGAATCAACATTTTACAGTAGAAGGATTTACTGCTCTCATATTGTCACGACCCACCTTCACTAAGTATAGTAACGATGGGTATAACCGTGACTTAGGGATAAAATATAGAAATGTATAAGGAAATGGGTATTAACTCGAAGATGAAAACATGATATTATAATAAGTGTTTCGATAAGTGAAGATTCATACACGAAATTCGGTACTAAGTGACCGATAACAAAATACATAGGTCGTTGATTATAAAGTCTAGAAATACTGAATACTAAACTGAGTGTTTGCAGCGGAAATTGGATCAATTTCTAAGTCTACATGTATGAAGACATGTAAACCCCCAAGAGTTACTACTAATTGAGTTCGACAAAACCATCGCTGAGCACTCCCCTTTGACATCACAGCTCAACCTGCACATTTATAAATACATGCAGGGCTGAGTACAAAAGTAATCAGTAGACACATGCCGAAATCGCATTCGTACTAATATAATTGTCATGCCATTGTAAGTGAAACATATGGATTTTGTCTCTAAAGGACCTATGTTCACTAAATTCTGTTGTGATTCTTAAAATTCGACTGCGCAGTCTAGGTTCTGGAGTAATCAATCATATCCGTATTTCTGTGTGTCGGGAAGGTGGCCACCTTCCACGGACACCTGACCGGCCAACCCGCTTAGATGACTCACGGTCGTTGTGTACACTAGTCCGAGGAAAATAACAATCCTCAAAGACCCGAATTCAATTATAACAGTTCAAGTAGATATGTATCATACAAAAATATAAATATTTTGGGCAAGACAATACTTCACATAATTTCAGTTCAAAATCTGTTTCGAAACGAAATATAAACTGATACAACACACATAATTTTAGTTGTATAAGAAAGCCTACCTGATTTGCTTCCTTGCCTAGTATGATCTGAATCTTTATCGTCTAGAGCTTTCCCCTTGCTAAACCTTAATCGCAATTACGAGGAAGATACTCATCGTGAGTATATAATTTATTTCATCTAATTAAAATGAGATAATATTCTATTATTTCATTAATTATTCTAATCTTTCACTCGACTAATATTCGAGTACTTAAAAATTTCTATAACTATTTTCGTAGGATTTTAAATCATTCTTTGATTTATTAATCTCTTATATTTTATTTGTTTTACCCAATTAATTTAATAATGGGTACTACAATTATTCAAGATACTTTACTTGAAATAATTTAATTCTAAACTAGAATGTTAATTAAGTCTCTATTGGATAGTATTAATTTAATTAATACTATTTAAGAATCTATAATTATTGAAATATTACTACTAATTTCATAACTTAATTGATCTAATTTTTGGATTTAATCTAACTATTTATCCAACCCATTTAATTATTAACTTTATCCAAAGATTAAATTTATTAATCCATTATTAAGAGATAATTTAATCCATTCTAATTACTTAATCTGAGCCCATTCTAATATAACTAAATAGGCCCATTCTGAATAATTAATTTGGCCCGTTTGATTTCTTCTCTATGGCCCAATTAATTTTAAATCCAAGCCAAATTTATCATCATTTATTTCAGCCCACTACAATTAAATTTCGGCCCGTAAGAGACACCCCCGGCCCATTCGATTTATTTGCCCAATTTAACAAAATTTTTGGACCATTCTGTTTAATCAATTCCGGCCCACTCTGTTAACCATGACCCGGCCCATTGGCAATTTTAACTTAAACTATCTAACCCTAGCTTAATTCTCTCAGATTTCACGCACACAACTTCTCTTCTCCCTCCTTCTCGTTTCTGTTGTCTCTCCTTAACACAGACAACACACAATTCGCTCCACCATCTCGCCGTCTCACCATCGTCCTATCCCTCGAGTTCCCTCCCATCTCGGTCGTTGCTCTATCCCCCTCGCCGTCCCTTTGCTCTCTGCTCTCGGCTTCTTCTTCAACAGAACGGCAGAACGACTCATTGGAGTTCCAGTCTCCGTAGACACCATGAGGTAAACTTTCTATCTTCTCTCATATTCCAAATTTTTAGTTTAGAAATCTTGATTTCAATTCTGTTAACCCTAGATTTCATTTATTTCTATTCCTTCTATATTTATGCATTTTAAAGTTTCAAAATTTGAATCTGCATGTTTAGATTTAATTATCTTGTGACATTGTTTTTACAATCTTTTAATCCTTACTCTCTGTCCTCTCTATTGGGCGGCTGACTTGCCGGAGCTCCACCCCTGACATCGCCGTCACTCTCGGCTGCTCTCCCTGTGGAATGCAACAACGGCAGTCTCTCACCGGAGTGGTGTAGTCGTCGGCAGGTTATCCTTAAATCTCCCTTTACTTTTATTTTAAAATTTTAAAGTTGAATCTCCACTGCATGTTCCAATTTTGTTGTTATTTGGTTGAAAAAGGTTCTTTTATTGGACTAGGGTGATGGTTATGTGTCACGCCCGCCCTCCGCTAAGGTAGCCAAAGTCTAGAAAACCGTGACTGGGAAAGGAACATAAAAATAGAGGAAAAGAATGAGACTTGCACAAAGAGAAATATCTGAATACTTAATCTGAGTGTCTGCAGCGGAATTTGGATCAATTTCTAAGTTTACATGTATGAAGATGTCACGCCCCGTCCTCCGCCCTCGCGGCAGAGTCCGGGCGCACGACTATAGAAAAGATAAATAAAGATAAAGTGGAACATTGAAAGCTTTGACTGAAACGAAACAGAAGATATTTCGATATCTGAGTTCAGTTTAGACGAAGGGTTAATTTACATAATTGGCACCTTCGCCAGAACATACTGATGGAACCTCTTGCAGCGGAATAAGGATCGACATAAGTCTACGTGTATGAAGACACGTAGACACACAAGACTTAACTACAAGACCGACAAGCCCGCCATAGCATCTCCCATCATCACGTCTCAACCTGCAAATTTATAAATACATGCAGGGCTGAGTACAAAAGTACTCAGTAGGCACATGCCGAAAACGCATACATACATATATAATTTGTTAATGCCGTAAGAGTGAAACATATGGATTTTATCTGAAAGTACCTATGTTCACTAAATTCTTTTCTTGAAAAATCCTGAGTTCGACTGATCAGTCTAAGTTCTTTAGAATCAAGCATATCTGAAATTTATGTGTGCCGGGAAGGTGGCCACCTTCCACGGACACCCTGACCGGCCAACCCGCTAAGATGACTCACGGTCCTTGTGTACACTAGTTCAAGGGGGGATGCTTACCCACTGGAACCCAAATTTGATTTCATAATCATAGCAGATATGTATCATATAAAACATAAAACATTCATGGCAAGACAATACTTGAAATATCAATTTCAATTCAAAAGCTATTTGAAAAGAAATAACATAAATGCGGATAAACACACATATTTTCTTTTAGTATAAGAAAGCCTACTTGGATCGTCTTGACTGACGACTGCTTCTTTCTCGAACAGCGGTCCTGACCTTTTGCTTGACCTTCATGTAACGAGCTAACTTATAAAAAGATTCGAGTCTTAAAGGAAATAACTTCTTTTCTATTCCTAGCTCGAATTCATTAACTTTTCAACTCTTAGGCTTTTAGGGTTTTCAATACTGTTCCTCGACTCTTTAAGTCTCGGCTTAAATGATTCTAGAAAAACCCTAATTCATTTAGTTATAACGTACGTCTTATAAAGAGTACTAACAAGGAGGGAATTATGAGGTTTGAAACATAATGCGGTCGAAAAATCGACATGACCTCTACGTTCATTCAACTTATCCCTCGTTTAATCAAAACGAGTAAACCAACTAACACACATCAACATTGCCCCATTCAACTCTCTCTCTCGAGTGAGGACTCCGTTCCTCCACTCGAACTTATCCCAACTCAATCTCAAATCGTAACAACAACAACAAATCAACATTTCAAACATTTCCACTTTTCAAACATTTCCATCTGCGCAGTCCGAGTTAAACTCGATTTTGAACATTCAAAAGTACTTGAAAAATTCTAAATTTCGAGATATAAGTTCAAGACATTTTAAAGGAACAACTTTCATTTAGGAAATATTTTCAAAATCATTGCAGAAAAATTCATAAAAATTCGGGAATCAATCCTCTGTTTCACGTTTGAAATACAACGTTGAAAACTGCGCAGTCTAGGTTCGTTCCACTTTTGGGCACTCAAACTTACTCCGAAAATTCTGAAATTTCACAGGAACGTTATAGACACGTAAAGGAACAACTTTCATGAAGAAACCATCTTCAAATTCGAAATAAAAAAAATTAAAAAAAAAATCGGACAAAACTGCCCTGTTTTTCCCGTTTCGATTCGTTCGTCGACAAACACGTCTCTACTTTCGATTATCATGCTCTTATGGATTCATAACACAATTAAAACACCCTTTTCTATCAAGAACACTTCAACTTCATCAAGAACACTCCAAAACCGAAAATGGAAAGAACAAAAGCATGGTTTGATCGTAAATTTTATTCGATTTCTATGTTCTCTAACATCATACGAACATAATTAACAAGACTCGATAAAAATCGAACGATTCCTATCTATAACTTAGAGATGGCTGTCGAATTTTGGGGTGAAAAAGAGGTGGGAAAATCTCAAATTTTAAACCATAAAAAGGAAGCTTAGATCGATACCTTTCACAATCCGAAGACGGTTTACGAATCGGAGCTCGTTTGATACTTCAACTTTCGATTTCTTCCTCTCCAATGGAGGTTCACTCTTCCCTCAATTCTCTCTCTCTCACGTAAATCACAAGAAGAATGAAGAAGAAAGGTGGTGATGTGTTCCATAATGGGTGGTAGAAAAAAAATAAAACTAGATATTTCATTAAGCGCGTATTATTAGTCCGGGTTCCGGACTTCTCGATACAAAAATAGTCTCGGAAAAATTCCAAAAAATCATGGCTATCTTAGAAAAATATCCCGGACTTAACTTTAAAAGATAATAAAATTATCTCGTCTCGTTCAAAATGATGAATAGTGATTTCTTGATAAATACATCATTCTTCCGAAAGTCGGAATTATTAACCTTTCACCCTATCTCCGTATCGTAAAATAATTGAATGGAAAAGCAGACGCTGCTTCGATACGAGTTCTCGAACTTAAATTATGACGATAAACGTCAAACCGAATTTTCTCGGTTTCTTTCTCGATTTCAGAAATTTCTGAAATGACTTTTAACTCACATTAGGAGTTCTATTCTTTAATACGAGTCTTTAAACTTTCAACGGATCTCGAATCCCTCGTTTATTCATAAATTTTTCTTTTATTCGGGTTTTTAATTATCGGGGTATTACAGAAGACATGCAAACCCCCAAGAGTTACTACTAGATGAGTTCGACAAAATCTTCGCTTAGCACTTCCCCTTTTTCATCACAGCTCAACCTGCACATTTAGAAATATATGCAGGGCTGAGTACAAAAGTACTCAGTAGACACATGCCCGAAATCACATTCATACATATATAATTGTCAAGCCATTCTAAGTGATACATAGGGATTTTTGTCACTAAAGCACCTATGTTCACAAAAGCATTTCTTTTCTTGAAAATTCTGAGTTCGACTGATCAGTCTAAGTTCTTTAGTAATCAAGCATATCTGTAATTTCTGTGTGCCGGGAAGGTGGCCACCTTCCACGGACACCTTGACTGGCCAACCCGCTAGATGACTCACGGTCCTTGTGTACACTAGTTCGAGTGGGGATGCTTACCCACTGGAACCCGAATTCGATTTCATAATCATAGCAGATATGTATCATACAAAACATAAAACATTTATGGCAAGACAATACTTGAAATATCAATTTCAATTCAAAAGCTATTTGAAAAGAAATAACATAAATGCGGATAAACACGCATATTTTCTTTTAGTATAAGAAAGCCTACTTGGATCGTCTTGACTGACGACTGCTTCGTTCTCGAACTGCGATCCTGACCTTTCGTCGTACCCTTTAAATAATCTCGAGTGAGATAACATTTTCGAGTGCATCTAATTATATTCTCTAAGTGTAAGGAATTATTATCCTTTATTATTTGAGAATTATTCTCGGGTCTTTTAACTCTGCTATTGCTCGAGTTTCGGATTTAGATTCTAGGAGGGTCGTTCGATGATTTCTAATCAAACCATGTTTTGACTTTGATTAAACACATAACTTCATGTTTTATCATTTCTCGGCACTCATGCTCATCTAATATCAAAACATCTTTGAATATCATGAAACTTTAATACACTATAACGTAATGAACCTCTTTAGCTTAGCTGATTAAATAAGACTATCCTCGGTCCCTTATGGACCCGACCCCTTGTGGGCCTACCCCTTGTGGGTAAATCAACCTCTTTTCGACCCTTTGTGGGCCACATTAATAGCTCATACAAATGAAACAAAACGCAACAATGATTATAACCATGTAATCACTAAGCTCATTTTTAATTTTTTGCACACTTGACGGAAAAAATCCGATAAATTCACAACATGCTCAACACATGTTCAAGCTAAATGAGCAGTTGACTTTGAAAAATCATAATAAATTGGAAATAATTCCAATTGTATCGAATCAAACTTTAAAGTGACCATAACATCGTAAAGTTTTATAATCCGAAGACAAAACACATAAAATCATTTTACTCTATTTTTCACGAATTTTCCGTAAATTCACATAATACTCGTATATAAACTATATACATGCTCGTCAATTCGATTCATCCGAGAAAAATCGAAAACATATAAAACGACGAGCTCAAGTTAACTTCTCAAAACCTAACATGCTTAGATTTCATTGAAACTTAAAACACATGTTTATCTAACTCATACCAGCAACATTAATTCTCGACATTTCTCGATTCGGGCTCGACTCGATAAAATCGAAAAGAGGGCAGCCCCTATTTCAATTTTTTTATCATGCTCAAAAGATGAAAAAAAAAACCGTAGAAACGTAGATAAGATCGAGGGCTACCTTTCTATCGGATTAGATTTTGAAGAAATCGGAAAAAAATGAGACGAACGGGACGAGAATCGGAGCAAAACTCCTTAGCCTTTTCCTCCTTCTTGCTCACGTGAATAATGAAGAATGGGGGGTGACTTTGTGGTCTTTTATAGGCCACAAGTTGCCCACCCAAAATATCTAAAGTATCCGGGGCAAAATCGTCTTTTCGCCTTTTAGATATTTTCGATCAGATTCTTTGTTATTTATCTATCTCGGTTGAAACGGGAATCAACACACTCGTCTTTCTTACTCATTAAAACATCTTCGTCACTTGTGAACTAAAGTCGGGGTTTGGCCCGATCGAGTTGCACGTAAACCGAGAAAATGCTTGTTCATCGATTTCTTGATAAATATTAATTAAAAACTCCGTTTCTTCTGAAATTCATTTTATTAAACTTCTCTAGAATTTTCTCATTACTCGTGCTATCAAAATCGATAAATAGGAGTTTTCTCGATTTCTCGAGTTCTTGGTTTTACTATTCACCGGACGGTGAAAAATAAAAAGTTCCGCGTATGGTCCGTATCATGATAAAAGTGTATGTTAATTATCGCGCTTTGTCCATATCTCGTCTTGAACTTCAAATTCGGGCATTCGAATGAATCCCGTATTTGCTCTTGCTACCCGTTATAAAAGTATAAACCGGTTCTCGAAAGAGCAGAGATTTGATCTCCGTTTTGGCTGAAACTTGGCAGCAAGCTTCAAAATAAAGTTTCTAATCCAAAAATTTATTCTTGGGATTTTTAAACACCTATAAGCTAGGTATAAAATACTCGGGTATTACATTCTATCCCCCTTAACATAAATTTAGTCCCGAAATTTGCTAATCTCAAGGGGTAACATTTCTGAAAACTACTCATTCAATAACTCTTGAAACTTCCGATCCAGAAATAGATACGGATTTTTCTACATAACTCACATCAACTCATATCGTCACCCAGGGCGATATCATTCTTCTCTTATCTCTTTATCATTCATTACGATTTATATAAATCGCTTTATTCCTTTCTTGGACCGTTTCTATTCCTTGCATTCTTTTATCACATTTATGCTCCGGAACGAATCCCATCAAGCAACTTTATACATTTGTACTCCGGAACGAATCCTGTCGAGCACCTTTATTGAAGAACATTATATCATAACTTAGTGTATCTCTCTAACTGCGAGAAGATATCACTCCAATCGTTTCTCTATTTCTTTCCAGAACTTTGACTCATAGTTCTGCGTCAACTGGATTGCACATCCACTGAAGGATGGCAATTTCTCTGAGGAGGCGGCATAAGCATAACCTCACTTTCATCATAAGGAACGTCATTCTTATCTTCATTCTAAACTTTATCCCTTCTTCGAAGTGGCGTACGGTAACATGGAGACAACCCACGTTACCATATACATACTTAATGTTAGCACTTACTATATGTCCTCAACATATAAAATCTCAAAACTGTAATCATGGTACTTAGATAGCCATATACCGAATACGTCTTAGTTCCGAAGGTTTAAGGAAATTTATTATGATAACTTATCAATCATGTGGGTCCATCATCTCTCATGATAACTTAAGAGTGGGTTGGACAAACTGTTTAGAGACAGACGTCAACCGATTAAATATTAAATAGAGAATAAAGGAATGAACCCAACTGAATTTCAAAAATGCTGAGCTTTAGGGTCCGGAGACCAGAATGACAACTACTAAGATCTTCTTGATCACATGGGGTGATCAGGCCCATCACAATCACTTCTCAGTCATAAAGATACTTAGGTTCAGGGATAATATTTCAATGGTTGTCTTGATTAGAACTTCTTTTACCATAGAGTTTAGAAAGACCTCATATGACTTCTTAATTGCATTAAGATCATAGAGTTCAACTCAATGATATAATTGATTACTGAAAGGAATTTAATGACTTGCATTTTTCGTGACAATACCCATGAACTGAATTGAACTTGAACTGAACTAAAACTTTCTACGTTCCACTGAACTGAAATTGAAACTGAACTGAAATTGAACTCCCTTATTCTCTACGTTCTACTAAAACTGAATCTCGCTTATTAAACTGAAACTGAAACTTGCTACTCGTGAACTAAACTCATGCATCGTTCGGGTTATAACTCTCTAAGAAATCTAGCGATAAATCAATAGCCGAATCGAATCTTCGTTGATGTATACTACCGAATAAGGTGACCATAATTGTGTCACTAATCATATAATGTCATTCGTTGAGATCATCTTGGTGTCACTGCTCCTTCGAGTCCTTTCTTCTTTGACCATATCTTTTAAGCTCTCTTTGGATATGTAGTCCCATTCCTGCATATTCTCAGAGTCCCTCTCATTCTAATGTGTTCCGCTTCATTCATCTTACTGAACATATATGTTCATCGGGATAATAGATAACCCCTACTAATCCATCGTTCTATATTCTTTTACACTTGTGATAATGCATATTAGAGTACATTTGACTAATCTCTCTTTTGGAAACTACTACCTTAGAAAAGTTCGAAAGTTTTCTAAGTTCTCATTCTTTCTCGTCATTCACTATTCTTCCTTGGAAATAATCATAGATCTAAGGTAAGTCTATGTTCTTTGAGGAATCATATTCATCTCGATTTTCTTTATCATACTTTACTGGAAATTTATTTCCAGTGCTTTTCTTTAACTCTTATCATCATTCATAAATGTCATAACTTACATTTAAAAAAAAAATATTCCTTCTTTCATAATCCTCATTCCTCATTGAAACAGAGTTTCAAAGCTCATTTATACTCATTCATACTTTTCATTTCTCATTGAAACACAGTTTCAAAGCTTACTCATGAACTGAACTCATTGAAACAAAGTTTCAAAATTTACTCATATTGTCTTCTTCTTTTCTCATTGAAACCCAGTTTCAAACTCAATTATATGATCCTCTTCTTTTATTTGAGCAGCTAAGATCCTACTTCTCAAGTCCGGTTTCAAAATCATCTCTCCTTGATGAATAACGTGCTTTGGCTCAAACACGTATTTTCTAAGTTATGACATATGGAAAACGTTGTGAACTTTTTCAAAACTAAGTGGTAAGACTAATCTATATGCCATTGGACATATTCTTTTCAAGAATTTTGTACGATCCAATAAAACGAGGTCTAAATTTTCCTTTAACATCACATATGATTAATCATTTAGAAGGAGAAACCTTTAAGAAAACTTTATCTCATATTTCAAATTGTAGCTCGGTTCTACGAGTGTTAGCATAAGACTTATGTCTAATATGAGCTTATTTGATTTTTTTTTCTCTAATTTGTTTAACAATCTCAGTCATCTCGCTGACTGAGTCTGGGCCTACTATCATTCTTTCATCAACCTCGTTTGAATAGAGTAGTTATCCACATTTCTTTCCATATAGTGCTTCATATGGAGCCATCTCTATTGTCGCCTGATAGCTATTATTGTAGGCAAACTTGATTAATGGTAGTATCGCTTCCCAACTTACACCTCTGTCGAGAACCACTGTTCTCAACATGTCTTATAGAGTCTGAATGGTTCTCTCCGATTCTCCATTAGTTTGAGGTTGGAATGCAGTACTAAAGGTCAACCTTGTGCCTAATTCTTTCTGGATACTCATCCAGAATCTTGATGTAAACTTTGAGTATCGATCTGAGGTGATTGACACTGGTACGCCATGTAATCGTATGATCTCACGAACATACAACTGAGCTAACTTGTCTGACCCATAAGTTATCATTATAGGTACAAAGTGAGCACATTTTGTGAGACGATCTACGATTACCCCAAATGGCGGTGTTTTCTTGTTTAAATCTGGGTAATCCGGTAGCAAAAATCCATAACAATATGCTCTTATTTCCATTCTGAAATTTCTAATGGTTGCAATTTGCCATAAAGTCATTGATGCAGTTTCCTTCACTTGCTGGCAAGTTAAACATCTCTCTAAGAATAATGCTATATCCATCTTAATACTGTCCCATTAGAATTTTTTTTTTCTTCAAATTCTGGTACATTTTCGTACTTCCTGGGTGGGCGGTATACAGTGTATCATGTGCTTCGCTCATGATCTCTTCTTTAAGTTTTGCACTATGTGGGACACATAGTCTTCCCTCAAGGTGATGACATTATCAACTTCTTCGTGATATCCTGTAGCATCATCCTTTCTCACTTTCAAATGTATCTTCTTAAAATTTTCATCACTCCTTTGAGTATCTAAAATTCTATTTCTCAAGTAAGGCTCTACTATCAAAGTGAATAATTTCTTCCACTGTCTCGGGTGGTGGTAAAATTTTCAAGTTCATTTTCTCAAACTCTTTTATGAGTTTATTCTCTTGGGTTAGAAGTAATGCAAGCTTTGAGGAAATTTTACGACTTACGGCATCAGCTACTACGTTAGCTTTTCCTGGGTGATAATTTATACCACATTTGTAATCCTTCACTAATTCGAGCCACCTTCTCTATCTCATATTAAGGTCTTTATGCTCAAAAAAAAAATAATACTTGAGACTCTTGTGATATGTGAAAATTTCACACCGAACTCTATAGAGGTGGTGTCTCCAAATTTTCAGATCATGCACTACGGCAGCTAACTCCAGATCGTAAGTTGGGTAATTCAGTTCATGTGGTCTTAGTTGTCGTGATGCATATGCTATGACTTTTCCTTCTTGCATCAATACACATCCTAATCCATTCTTGGATGCGTCCATATAGACTACATACTCTTTGTTGGGTTCTGGGATTGCCAGTATCGGGGTGGTAGTCAACTTTTCTCTCAAAAGCTGAAAACTGGCTTCACATTCTAGAGACCACTTAAACTTGATTCCTTTACGTAGTTGTTGTGTCATTGGTCCACTATCTTGGAGAATCCTTCGATGAATCTCCGATATTATCTAGTTAATCCTAAGAATCTTCTGATTTCATTTGGAGTCGTTGGTGACTTCCATTCTTGTACAGCTTCTACCTTGATGGGGTCTACCTTGATTCCTTCAGATGATACAATGTGTCCAAGAACCATTACTTCACTAAGCCAAAATTCACACTTGCTGAATTTAACATAGAACTTCTCGTTTCTGAGGGTTTCTAAGGTGATTCTTAGATATTTATCATGTTCTTCTTCATTCTTCGAGTAGATAAGAACATCATCTATAAAGACCAAGAAAACTTGTCGAGGTAAGGGTGAAACACATGGTTCATCAGGTCCATGAACACTGTGGTGCATTGGTTAATCCAAAAGGTATCACTATAAACTCATAATGACCATACCGGGTTTGAAAGGCAGTCTTAGGAACATCTTCCGGTCGGATTTTCAGTTGGTGGTATCCTGATCTCAAATCTATCTTTGAGAATACACTTGCTCCCTTAAGTGGATCATACAAGTCGTCAATCTTGGGTAAAGGATATCGGTTCTTGAGTGTCAGCTTGTTCAAGCCTTTGTAGTCTATGCACGTTCTTAGAATTCCATCCTTTTCTTTTTCATGAAAAGCACATGTGACACCTAAGGTGATACACTAGGACTGATAAAGCCTAGGTCCAAAAGTTCTTGAAGTTGCATCTTGAGTTCTTCTAACTCTTTAGGGATCATCGTAAATGATGGTTTGAACATTGGTGTTGATCATGGTTCTGGGTTGATTATAAATTCTAATTGTCCATTTGATGGTAATCTTGGCAGTACTTCTGAAAATACATCTGGGTATTCTCGTACAATGGAGACATCTTAAATCTTCCTTTCTTCCTTCACTTCTCCACTTGTGTATCATAAGTAGGTTCAAACTTTTCCTTACTAACTTTGTGGCTTGCAGTGCTGAAATAACTGCCTTCTTCTTGTTTATGGTAATCTCATGAAAACTCGTGGGTTATTTTTCTTAGATGTGGGAATGAGATTTGTCTTTTCTTGTAAAGTATTAGGGCATAGCCTACGGCTAGCCAATCCATGCCTAAGATTTTGTCCACGTCGTTCATCGAGATTACACTAAGATTGTTCGCAAAAACCTTAAGTGATCCTAAATCCAAGCTTAGGTTAGAGCAAGAATGTGTGAGAGTAGTAGTTCCTCCCAAAGGTGAAGAAACTCTTAAGGTTGTCTCTATTGGTTCTAGTTCCAGTCTTATGTTCTCTACACATGTTTGAGCAATGAAAGGATGAGATGCTCCAGTATCATGTAAATGATTGCTGGTGTGCCAAGGAGGGTGCCCATACCTGTCAGGTTTCCCTGATTTTCTTCAGACTATTTCTATTTCATTGCATAAGCTTGGTCTGTCATGGCTGTTTCTAATGTTTGCGTCGTTGGTACTAAGGTGGTAGTGGTGGGGTGGTAGTAACTGCTGAGGTTGCTGATATTTTTGGGGTTGAGCCTGAATTGCTCGGACATGCTGGTCTGTCGCTGTCTGATTAGACCTTGCGCCTATTTCCTTCTGTCTAGTAGGACAATAGTTTGCGAAGTGCCTCTTCTGGCCACACAAAAAGTACCTGTCGCTATCTGTTATACATATTCCGCCGTGTATCTTCTTGCACTTGAGAAAATAGAAAAATTTTCTAATTAGTTCCCTCTCTGAATGGTCGGGTTCTGTTTCTCGTAGTTATGGGAACAAGTTTTCTCTTGCCATGGTTTCTTCGAAGTGGAGTTGTTATGGTTATCCTCCCATTTACGCTTTCCTCTAAAGCCTTGAGATTATGTTTGGGCGGACATCAGTGTCGCAGGGGTTGTATGCTTTTCTCCTGACATTGCAGCTTCTTGTCAAGAGCTCAATTGAGGGATTCAGTATAAAATAATCCGTCATGCTTGCCAATGTCATCCTAATTTCGTGCCTCAGACCTGCACAAAACTTTTCCGCCATTTTCTTGCTTGTGTCGTCTTGTTCTGGTGCATATCGTGTCATATCATAGAACACTCGATCGTATTTTGTCACAGTCATCCTTTCTTGCTTCAGATTGTAAAATTCCATCTCCTTCTTCTTACGATAGCTCCTAGGGATATACTTGTCATATACTCCCGTCTTGAAGTTTTCCTAGGTCAAGTTTGCTAGTTGTTCATGGGTCATAGTCTTTCTGTGTGCTTCCCACCATAAATTTGTTGATCCCATCTGTTGGAACGAAACGCACATCATGCATTCTTGATCCGTACAACGCAGAAAGTTAATGATGCGTTCTAGAGCTCATACCCAAACTTCCGCTTTAGCTGGATCTCCCATTCCGTTGAAAATAGGTGGGTTCTGTCTTAAAAATAATTCCTCAATTCTATGTTCAGGCAGTGGGAGGGTGAGGTTACTTCTCGTTTAGCTTCATGTCTTTTATCTATGTTTCTAGAACCTTGATCTTTACCTCCGCCTCTTGGGCGTCCAACTCTTCTCAGTGGCATTCTATTGAATTAACGTCTTATCTTATTAAGATATCTTCTTTACTATATAGATCCATATTCTTAAGTTCATAGCTCTATAGTGGAGTTATCCACTACCTTTCTATCATCTTCTTTTCCTTTGGCTTTTTCTCGATTGCTTCTCAAGCTTTTCCACCCTTCTTTGGGTTGTTCTTGTATCTGAGTGTTCTCGAAACTTATGTAGTTGATTCTAAAATTTGGTACATTTTTGTCTTAACATTTGTTGTCATCTTGACATGAATAATAATATTATTTAAAGTCTCGGAACACAGGTTGATAAATTTTGTGAGAATGATTTGGTTTAGAACCAAACTCACTTAAGAGTTTAGATCGATGACTCACAATCAACGATCATGACTTCTTGAGGTTTCTAGTAGGATATACTTAACATCATAGAACTCTGGGGAAATCTAGATTTAAGATTTGTTATTCAAAGATAATTAAATCTTTAATAACTGAGTTAATAATTTCATTCGGTTTAGATTCTACAGTAGAAACGATAACTTATCGGATCATAGCCGTGATCTTGATTCGTTATAAAAGAGAAGATCTCTCTCTTTGGTTTTCTCGTAATTGGCCTTAGCCTTTGTTTTGGATATTCTCCTTTTTCTGGTTCTTTTCGTTTCTTCTTTATTCAGATTGTTCTCGTTCTCGATTTCGAGTAGCTTGTAAAAGTTCTTCTAAGTTCTCGTCTAAGTTCTCTTTTCTAAAGGGAACATACATCTTAAAGCATTCTACGTTCATAGGAAAAAGCTCTAACGTCATGACAATGATTATGACTCATCTTAAAAGAAACATTTAAACTTCAACTTTGAAAAGAATCGTTCTTACTGCTTTCACTTAAAAACTTCACTTCAAAACATCTTAAAAACTTTTCTCTTAGAGCATACTTTTTCTTCTTTCAATACTCAACTTCATACTAAATAAATACGTATATTTCTTTAAAAATCTCAAACTTCAATTAGAAATAAATACCTTCATTTCTTTATAAATCTTGAACTTTAAATGAAAAGAAATACATTCATTTCTTTTCAAATCTCAAACTTCAGCTAATAGGAACATGCTTATTCATCTTAAAACATAAAACTTCAACTTCTTAAAATGTTTACCTCTTTCTGGTTGAGTGTGATGTGTTGGAGTGCTAAGCTTTTGCTCGACTCACTAAATTAGTCTAGTGAAACAATACTAGACTAAACTTGAAAAAGACTCTTGGGTTCAGAGCACAAGTTGCTCTGATACCACTATGTCACGCCCGCCCTCCGCTAAGGTAGCCAAAGTCGGGAAAACCGTTACTGGGGAAAAGAACATAAAAATACAGGAAAAGAATGAGACTTGCACGAAGAGAAATATCTGAATACTTAATCTGAGTGTCTGCAGCGGAATTTGGATCAATTTCTAAGTTTACATGTATGAAGACATGCAAACCCCCAAGAGTTACTACTAGATGAGTTCGACAAAATCTTCGCTTAACACTTCCCCTTTTTCATCACAGTTCAACCTGCACATTTAGAAATACATGTAGAGCTGAGTACAAAAGTACTCAGTAGACACATGCCCGAAATCACATTCATACATATATAATTGTCAAGCCATTCTAAGTGATACATAGGGATTTTTGTCACTAAAGCACCTATGTTCACAAAAGCATTTCTTTTCTTGAAAATTCTGAGTTCGACTGATCAGTCTAAGTTCTTTAGTAATCAAGCATATCTGTAATTTCTGTGTGCCGGGAAGGTGGCCACCTTCCACGGACACATTGACTGGCCAACCCGCTAGATGACTCACGGTCCTTGTGTACACTAGTTCGAGTGGGGATGCTTACCCAATGGAACCCGAATTCGATTTTATAATCATAGCAGATATGTATCATACAAAACATAAAACATTTATGGCAAGAAAATACTTGAAATATCAAGTTCAATTCAAAAGCTATTTGAAAAGAAATAACATAAATGCGGATAAACACGCATATTTTCTTTTAGTATAAGAAAGCCTACTTGGATCGTCTTGACTGACGACTGCTTCATTCTCGAACTGCGATCCTGACCTTTCGTCGTACCCTTTAAATAATCTCGAGTGAGATAACATTTTCGAGTGCATTTAATTATATTCTCTAAGTGTAAGGAATTATTATCCTTTATTATTTGAGAATTATTCTCGGGTCTTTTAACTCTGCTATTGCTCGAGTTTCGGATTTAGATTCTAGGAGGGTCGTTCGATGATTTCTAATCAAACCATGTTTTGACTTTGATTAAACACATAACTTCATGTTTGATCATTTTTCGGCACTCATGCTCGTCTAATATCAAAACATCTTTGAATATCATGAAACTTTAATACACTATAACGTAATGAACCTTTTTTGCTTAGCTGATTAAATAAGACTATCCTCGGTCCCTTGTGGACCCGACCCCTTGTGGGCCAAAACCCTTGTAGGTAAATCAACCTCTTTTCGACCCCTTGTGGGCCACATTAATAGCTCATACAAATGAAACAAAACGCAACAATGATTATAACCATGTAATCACTAAGCTTATTTTCAATTTTTTGTACACTTGACGGAAAAAATCCGATAAATTCACAACATGCTCAACACATGTTCAAGCTAAATGAGCAGTTGACTTTGAAAAATCATAATAAATTGGAAATAATTCCAATTGTATCGAATCAAACTTTAAAGTGACCATAACATCGTAAAGTTTTATAATCCGAAGACAAAACACATAAAATCATTTTACTCTATTTTTCACGAATTTTCAAAGTTAGATAAATTTCCAGATTTTCGCTGGAATTGGCAGTTTGCGCAACCATTTTGAAAAATTCATAACAAATCGAAAACACAACGAAACGGGGTGATTCAAGTTGGAGATTACTCCTAACTCGATCTAGTATTTTATTATGTTAAAAATTATACTCATTCTGTATTTAAAACAACGATACAAAACCCGGGCAGAAACTGTCGCCCCTTTCTCTTTTTTTTTTAAACATGCACGATTAATTTCCATAAATTCACATAATACTCGTATATAAACTATATACATGCTCGTCAATTCGATTCATCCGAGAAAAATCGAAAACATATAAAACGACGAGCTCAAGTTAACTTCTCAAAACCTAACATGCTTAGATTTCATTGAAACTTAAAACACGTGTTTATCTAACTCATACCAGCAACATTAATTCTCGACATTTCTCGATTCGGGCTCGACTCGATAAAATCGAAAAGAGGGCAGCCCCTATTTCATTTTTTTATCATGCTCAAAACATGAAAATAAAACCGTAGAAACGTAGATAAGATCGAGGGCTACCTTTCTATCGGATTAGATTTTGAAGAAATCGGAAAAAACGAGACGAACGGGACGAGAATCGGAGCAAAACTCCTTAGCCTTTTCCTCCTTCTTGCTCACGTGAATAATGATCAATGGGGGGTGACTTTGTGGTCTTTTATAGGCCACAAGTTGCCCACCCAAAATATCTAAAGTATCCGGGGCAAAATCGTCTTTTCGCCTTTTAGATATTTTCGATCAGATTCTTTGTTATTTATCTATCTCGGTTGAAACGGGAATCAACACACTCGTCTTTCTTACTCATTAAAACATCTTTGTCTCTTGTGAACTAAAGTTGGGGTTTGGCCCGATCGAGTTGCACGTAAACCGAGAAAATGCTTGTTCATCGATTTCTTGATAAATATTAATTAAAAACTCCGTTTCTTCTGAAATTCATTTTATTAAACTTCTCGAGAATTTTCTCATTACTCGTGCTATCAAAATCGATAAATAGGAGTTTTCTCGATTTCTCGAGTTCTTGGTTTTACTATTCACCGGATGGCGAAAAATAAAAAGTTCCGCGTATGGTCCGTATTGTGATAAAAGTGTTTGTAAATTATCGCGCTTTGTCCATATCTCGTCTTGAACTTCAAATCCGGGCATTCGAATGAATTCCGTATTTGCTCTTGCTACCCGTTATAAAAGTATAAGCCGGTTCTCGAAAGAGCGGAGATTTGGTCTCCGTTTTCGCTGAAACTTGGCAGCAAGCTTCAAAATAAAGTTTCTAATCCAAAAATTTATTCTTGGGATTTTTAAACACCTATAAGCCAGGTATAAAATACTCGGGTGTTACATTATGAAACAAAGTCTTAGCTTAGAATATGAATTGTGATTTATAAATTTTAGTTACTGATTCCGTTGATTCTTTTGTGTTTCTGTTTTGGCTGAGGACTGAATGAATTTCGGTTTTGGAGGTTGGGGTTTTGAAGGTTGGCTTTAAATCTTAGTTTAGGTTGTTTTGCATTTCATTTCTGAAATTTCATAACTTCTGAGTTGGTTTCAGAATCTGAAGATGAATCTATGTTCTAAAGTCTGAAATATATATAAAAAAAAATTGATCTTTGTTCTCAATCTGGATATATGTTTGGGTGGTCTAAACTTATTCCCCTAGTTGTGTCTCTGTTCTTAAACCCGAATATGTATATGTGTTCTGAAGTTCTGAAAACATAAGTATAGTTTCTACAAATCTGAAATATAAGAATATGTATATATGCTTTGCTAGACATGATTTATTATTGAAATCAATAACTTCTGAGTTGTTTTCTCAAACTGAAACTCATTTATATATATATGTTCTGAAATCTGAAAATATAATTATGGGTCTAAGTTTGGAAGCCTGAGAATGTAATTGTAGGTTTGTGTTCTAAAATATGAAAATACAGCTATAGCTCCATGTTTTGATAATATGTGCCTCATTTTCTAAATTCTGTATATGTTCTGAATCTGAATACTTAAATATAGCTCTATGTTCTAAAGTCTGTAAATGGTGTGTGATTTGTTCTGGAATGATAATACATATCTATATATATATTTCCATTCTAAATCTGAAGATATAAGTATAGGTTCTATGCCTATGTTCTGGAATAAATATATACATAGGTTCTGAAATTCTTAAAATATAAGGATATGTAAAAATTGTTTTGCTAACATGCTATCTTATGGTTCTATGCTTACAGTTAGCTAAATCCTTGAATTTAGGTATACTTAGAAGCTTTTGAAAGTTTGTAAAACATGAGCTAACATGCTTGTTGTGAAGTTCTAAAGCTTATAGTTTATAAATGAATTCTAAAGTTAAGATGGAGGAAGTAGAGTTTAAAACTTCTAATTTCAGCTTTATGATTTCTGAAACACAGTTCAAGTGAAAGATTGTTTTGAACTAAGTCCTAAAGTAAAGCTGAAAGTATGATTTGTATACCTTACACCTTAGGATTTGAATGGTTTGGATGCTTCTTTGTTGGAATGAAAACTTTCCCTGATGTTCTAAGTAGGAGTGAGTCTGATTTCTAAATTGGGTGTGAGGGAGCTTCTAATGGTTTATAGTGGATGGGTAATGAAGTATACGTTCAGTGTTGTATATGCAGACACTTGAGTGTTGCTTTATCTTCAAATCTTTAAATATTTGTACCTGTCCAATCTATGTTATCTGCCTTAATAAGTTTATCACTTTACCAAAATCGTACTTCCATGTTCTACTAGTGCACAGCTGACTTTTGTGGCATAAGATGTCACTGTTGATATCAATTCATTTATTGTGCAGAGATCTTTATCTTTCTGGCTACTGCCTAGGGAGAGTGCAGCTGATGTTTTACTGCCTCTGTTTCCTTCACCATCGAGAACTGCATCCCAGCAACTCTTTCTTTCTCCCTCACTTTAGCCTAGTCTTTTAGGTTTTCCTTTTTGTTTAATATTTTCTGCTTTACTGATTCATACAATATTATTTTGATGGTTGAAGTATATAATGTAACTTACTTCAAAATCAAATTTTGACTGAGTGTAAATCTGCAGTCTGCAAATCTGCCGAGCAGATGTTGTGCATTCTGTTTTCTCTTCCCTCCTTTTGATAAATAAATAGTTTATAGACTGCATGCCTATTTCCCTTTTCCTTTTTTTTCCTTCCATGTAGTTTTAACTCATTTTATGTAATGCAGGGAATTGTTTTAATATAATCTTTATTGCGTATATATACATGTAGTCTGTAAAATCTTTACTGCATATATGTAGCATCCACTAAGTGCATTTAAACAGCATTTTACCCTATCTAATATTTGATCAATACAAGATAATATAGAATACTTAATATCATCTCCATATCTAATATGTTATTAACTAATTATATACTAACTTCTAAGAAGTATATAATTATTTTCTAAATGGGCTTAAAGAAATTCTTCAAATACTAACTTTCATCCAAAAATTTCCAACTAATTTATCAATTGGTTTTTCTTATAAGTTATGTTTAACTTATAGCTAAATTATTGATTATGCATTTTAAGAATAACCTTATTAATTCAAAACAAAACTCACATAGTATCTGTCATTACTCTAATGATTATAAGCTACACAACAATAGTTACTAATATCGATTAGTTAACGGATATATATATTAGATTTTTTTTTATAACGAAATTTTCTCGAGCAGGGTTTTAATACATAAAAACTACTAGTAAAATAGTGGGACATTACACATATCAATGACCTCTAACGGCAGCAACACCGCAGCAAATGTTGCTGGTTCGAAGACTTTTTGGATAAAATATCCCTACTTACCAAGAGAAAGAAAGTACTCACATGGATCTCTGCTTGCTTTCCCCCCGAAGCAATACATGACCTTCTATCTGATCTCTATAGGAGTAGAGAGTGTATCCATGAACCAACTTGACTTCAAGAAGACAGCTGTCCTTTTGGTAAGACATACGCCTGCCATCTGTGTGTTGATGAGCATCTATCAGTATTTTAAGGATTTCTTTTTTCAAGTGGAGTTCACTCAGGAGATCAAGAACTCCTAACCGCTCGGATATTAGCAACCCTTTATTCCTAGGAAGAGAACATAGAAATCCTATTCAATCCAAATAATTAAATAAGATTTGGGGTTTTTACTCTAACTTTTCCTCTATTAGATTTGAATGTAATAGAGTCGGATCCCATAAAAATTGGTTGGAGTTCGATGTTTTGTCCAGAAAAATAAATCCGGCAGAAAAAAATGGGTTTGCGTTTCGTTTGGACGGAGAAATTGAGAGAATGGTGGAGATGAGTGTTAGGCTTGCGATGGAGAACCACGACGGAGAATATTCCGATTGACAATCAGGTGGAGCCATGGTTGTGCAAGGGGTGTTTGAATGCGTGAAGAGAGATACTGACGAGATGGGTTTGTTTGTGAATTAAACTAATTCTATTAATTAGACTTGTTTTATAAAGAAATATTATTATTATAATGGAAGTTTTTTTTTTAAGAAATAAGAAGCATATTGGGGGTGGGGAGATTGAGTCACACGTAAATGGGGGAGCAGATGGGCTTTTAAATCTTAGTGCTAGTTTTGATTTATATAGCTATTAAATACTATATTTATGTTGTTTTAATCTAATTTAGTAATTTAAACTAGATAAAGTTTAATTAAATTTTGAAATTTAGAAAAGGGGACGGGCCGTGTCAAATTAATGGGTCGGGTCTTGTCGAATTAGATTAATTAAGTTGGGCCTACAATTTCTGGGCCATGTTGAAAGTATTTATTAGCCCAAGCCATTACAAAGCAGGACTATTTCATTAATTATATTTTTGAGTCTAATTAAATTTGGACCTTGATTAATTCAATTAATTGAATTAATTATATTATTGAACTTAATTAATTAATAATTAATAGAAAATTTATTTATTTAATTAAATTTTAAATATTCATGATTAATAATTAAGATTTATAATTAATTAAGAGTAATTAATTATTTATAATGTGAAATCTTTATTAATAATAATTATTGGAATTAATTATTATTTGATTTATTATTAATTAATTTTAATTAATTTATTAATAAATAATTATATTACTTAATAGCTATTAAATTAATTTAAATCGAGACATGAACCTTTTCTAAGGGTCTCCAATTACGCGAACATCTAAAATTTTTGATTCTTATGTCGGATTTAATTTTCTTAATTATATTAATTGCAAGAAAGCAATTAATTATTTATTGAATTAGTAAACATTTATTTCTTTTGAACGAAGTTAAGGTTTCAGAGAAAATCTTAATGCTTCATTGTGATTTAGTAGAACAGATATGAAATCCTAAAACTTATAAAATCATTATGTCTTGAGTCAATAGAGATATTCTAAGAACTCAAATGATTTTAAATGCAAATCGTTACCTGAAGGTCTATCTGTAATACCCCGCTATTTTAAGCCTGATTTAATTCAAATTCTCGGATTAGACGTTCTCGTATTCGATTAATAAACCGAGATTTTAAGGAATATTTCATAAGTAACCTAGTGTGATACAAAACTTGCACGGGTTAGAGTTAAATGAAGCAAACTCAAGTTGATATTTTCAATTAGTTATTGTGAAGGTATTATCTTATAGACATTTATATCAATCACTGCACATAAAACGATTTGAACTTGTGCAAATAAGTTCTAGGATAATTGAACTTAAGTTGGTATCGTTGTCTATAAATCTCAGATCATTATTAATCCCCCATTTAGTATCTATATATATATAGATCGATAGATACTGGAAGATGCTAAGATATAATACTAATAAGGGTATGATTTCAGTTTATTATGTAACTAATTATAACTATTTGCTTAAAGCAATGATAGTATGCATCGAACATGGTGAGGCAATTGTTATATTAGAAAGCATGGGTGGAAAATAAGAAAAGTACCCATTGACAGGGACAAAACCATGGAATAAGACAAAGGATGATAAATTAGGAGGAGAGTTTGTGAATCAGAGATGAATACACTACTAGAAAAACCCTCATACATGACACATCATAGATGACATTTTTTTCAAAAAATGTCATCTATGAGCGCTTTTTTTTGCATAGATGACATTTTGAAAAAAAAATGTCATCTATGATGTGTCATGAAAAATATAGATGACATTTTGTTAAATAATGTCATGGTATAGTGTCATCTTTGGGAGCTTAGATGACAATATCATTGAAGTGTGATGTATATGGTGTCATCTATAGAAAATTAACATAGAAAATTCTCAAATTGAACTAAACCCTTGTTTCCACCCCTTCACTATCGCTCCCCTAATTCTGCCTCACCCTTCACCCTCGTTCCCCTTCACCGTCAGTTCCCCTTCAATCGCGATTTGGCCGGAATAGCTACAGGTTTCCTGCCCAAAATCGAAGCACTACCTTCTCTTTCCTTAAAATTTTCATTTCTCCCGTGAGAACTTCAAATATCAGCTAGGTTCCAACGGGAGATTACTATATTCCCATCTAATCGAGCAAAGAAGCATGGTTTAGGCAAAAGCCCCAATTTTTTTTCAAGCCTAAATCTCTCTCTCTTGGTCACTACATGGCCGACCTCCACGTTGCTCTGCCTTCTCGCCGTCGTGGAAGATGCATCCCGAGCATCGTTTTTCGTTGCTCTGCCTCCACTCGCCACCGTCTAGAGAGGTCAAAGGTTCGGCCTCTGCTACCACCGTGTTGCCACTGCCAAGCAGCCTTGTCGCCTCGTCGTCGCATTCAGCAAGGCTAGTGTCCGTTGCTCAGCCGGACAACAGGTACTTCTCTTCTTCGTCTTCTTCTTCTTCTTCTTTTCTCAATTAAAAGCTAGTGAAAATTATAATTTTGGCATGGTTTATTGTTCATGAGATCATTGATTATGAAATCAATCCATGTTCTAAATCAAAATTTGTTACACAAACCTATGTTTAGATTTTAGTTTCTGGATTGGTTCTACTGTATTATCAAGCATGCTATGTTCTATGATTCAAGACTTAAACAAAATAAATAGATTTCTGGCTGTAAAACAAAACTGAAGAAAGAAATAAAAGATTAAATTTCAATTTCAAAACTACCTGTTGTTTGATATGGTAAAATAAATGAGACGATGAATGGGTTGAGCTGTTGCTGACTTGATATTGTCCTTCCTCTTCATTACTATCTTTGTTTCACCTGTTTCACCTGTTTCCTCTATCACGAGAGAAGTGTTGGAAACAGCATATGATGATCAGAGTCTCAACATTGATAAAGCCCCATCAGCTCTTTATCCAGGTACTCGTTAATTTCAGACTTCATTGGCATTTTGTGCGGGTGTACTGTAGTTTTTGGTGTGTGAGGGTACTGCATCTTGATGACGAATTATGCCTTGTGCTGTTGATCTTTTCTTCATTTATTTGGATTGTAGCTATCTAAGATTGCTTGAAAATGCATTCTAGAATGTGTTTTTGTTTGCCGTTTTTATTATCCATTCAATCATAATAAGGCAAATATAACATAAAATGCCCTTTACACGCTTATTTTAGTTCACATAGCATTTGTGGCAAAACATTACATCAATTTTATATCGAGTTAAAGTACCTGCATAGTTGCATTTCATTGAATCATTTTGGACACATTTGGGGTTCAATCTGTAGCATCCATATGAACTGAGCACAGATATAAATTTTTATGGGAAAAAGGGTGGGATGGGCATATGTTTAATAACTAGAGAGAGCAAGTGAACCATATAAGGAGTAACTGTTCTTGTGATTTATCCTCGCTTTGTTGTAGACTTGTTAGCATTCAGAAAATGATCAGTCAGTTAGGGTACCACATCTGCATTTTGTTGCAAGCTTGTTAGTCATTTCCATGAATCTTATGCACAATTATCATGATTATTTATTTATTTTGCATTTAATGCACATCTCTTACTTCATGCCTTTTAATTGTCTCTACTTTATGCTTTAATATATTACAGGTTGTCTCAACTTTGTATCAGAATATTGAGGTATGCAATAGAAATTAACTGATTGGCCTTTCCCTTGCTCAGTACATGACTTGGGTCTTGTTCAAAGCTTGGCTTCTTGTTTATTTTATATTACCTATTAAAGTTTGAATTATTTTAATGATAGAAAATTGGAATAATTGATGGGTGTGTTCAACGGATATGTCTTGCTGAATACCGTTGGTTTCACACAAGCATGCTTTTGATATGTATAAATTAATGGTATTTGTATATAACTATATGAACTGATTCATCAACAGTGGTATCTGCCTTATTTTAACTACTCTTAAATAGTTTACAGCCTTTTTCTGTACATTTTGGGTTTTATCCGTCGTCCACGTTTTCTGGGGTTAATGTGTGTATATTCTTTGCTTGACAAGTTTGCTCCCTCTTAGTAATATGGATTTTAAAGAGAACATATTGTCTTAGTAATCATGTTCTTTAATCCGATATACTTGATTTGTTATACTTATTTGGTGAGTTACTTACAATTCCATTGTTCCTATTTTGTTGAAGTAAAATTTATGGTATGGGACTGACGGACTGTACTTTTATAATAATGGACAATTGGACATATTCCTAATTTCCTTGCCCAGTAAATAAATTGCTCTGTATATTCCTAATGCAGGAGTAATATTTAGTTAGCTATATCAACTTCTTTATATTTTAACACTGTTTTCCAAGAGAGGCATGTCTTTTGGCTAATTTTAAATAAATGATCAATTCCTAATCCTGCAGGAAGGATTTGAGTCGATATTTCTCGAGACACAGGTATTCCAAATCATATTTATGTTTGAGATTTAATTTTACATGGTTCTCCCAGAACTTCTTATCTTTTCTTCTGTAGGCAGGAACAATTCTTGATACTGTAGAAGCACTAGTGGAAGAACAAACTCCGGATCCTCTACATTCCAAGAAGTACGGCTCTATAAATCACTTAATTAACTTTGTAACTAACAACCTTTTCATACAAAGTAGTTACTAATTCGTATGGCTATATATGAATGTGATTAAGTAGTTCTGTACTGTAGAATACGGGGCTGAAATTGTCACAATTTTGCCATGTTCCTGTAAGCTGTTATTTGCACTTCTTGTACTGCACTGCGCAACATGATTTTTTCTAAATTTTATTTATGATGGTACATCTAGGTTGCAAATATACTCAATATCCATGATGTTCCAAATATTTGGCACATACCTCTACTGCTTCAGGTGAGTAATTCTAATCTATAAATTTGTGAATTCCAAGTCTTTGTACTCAGGTTTTGATTTTGTTCAATCTGACTTATTGAACAGGTACCATAACTCAGAGCACATTGATGAAAGGCATAGGCACAGATACGAGGTCAATTGATTATAATAGAGTGGGTAAGCTTATCTTAAACATTCAAACTCATCATTTTTATGACTACTTACAGGTGAACCCAGAAATGGTCAGTACCTTGGAAAAATCTGGCCTAAAATTTATTGGGAAGGATGAAACTGGAAAAAGGATGGAGGTTGGTTCCGTGTCTGCCTCTAAATAATTCTTGAACAATTGTAGTTATCTTAATTTGTTTTATTCATAGCTTGATGTTTTCATCTCATACATTTATTTACTATAACATCTCTTTGAATCCGTCCTCTTTCTTAGATTTTGGAGCTCAAAGGCCATCCCTTCTATGTTGGGGCTCCGTTCCATCTAGAATTCAAGTCAGGCCCCGGGAGGCCCTCCCCCCTCTTCTTAGGTCGAGTTGCAAATCTTATGACGCTCTCTATTATGATTATCAATGTTGGGATTCTTTTAACTAGTTGAATATGGTGATTCAAACTTCTACTTCTTTGGGTCCGTGTACTAGTTTAAGTTATATTAGTTAAGGTGGATTAAAATATTAACCCAACCTTTTTCGTATTTTGTCATTTTTATTTTCATTTCTGTGTACGAAATTGAATATTAGACAATTAATGCATATAAATATTTTTAGTGCGTGTATGAATCCTATATTTGACATTGTTTTATTTTGTAAAATATATTGATGAAACCAAAATTATTAAATACAAGTTAATTAATGAAAAAAATACAAAAATGGTTAAATTTATCAGATTATAAATGGCATTTTTTTTAATATAAATGATATTTTTTTTAATATAGATGACATTAAATTACTGTCATCTTTTGAATTATAGATGACATTCTAAAAAAGTCATGAATTTCACCTAAATGTGTCAACTTCTCGCTTATAAATGACATTTTTATTATATAGATGACATTATATTGTGTCATGTATTATGAAATAGATGACATTATTTTAGTGTCATCTATGAGCGAATAATGTCATCTATGAGCGCATAGATGACATTATTTCAGTGTCATCTATGAGCGAGGAATAGATGAGCCTACCATATTTGACATTCTTTTACCCTCATACATGACATTAAATTAATGTCATGTATGAGCGTTTTTCTAGTAGTGATAGGACATATTAATCTTGGGACCGTAAACATAAAGCCAGCCCAAGCACACTAAAAGTGGAAAACAAAGCAATAGATAAAACACCTAGTAAGTACTATATAGTGCCCAATAAGCATAGGAAGACAAGGACTCCAGCTAGCAGGACAGCCTGGCTCTCTCCCCAAAACTCTATCGAAGGAAAATAAGAAAAACTGCAACATAAGACAAATGAGAAGTATTAGGGAAATAAAACATATTAGTGTAACATAGGAAGAAACAAAGCTATAGGAAGGACATGAGAGAAGAGAGGGACTGACCTGCTCCTCGATGCAACTCCCTCTCTCTCCTTTATGCTGTAATTCAGTCTCTTCTCCCAAGATATGGCCTGCAATATAAGCCAATGAAAAGATCAGAACAAAGCTAGGAAAAGAGTACCAGCCGAGGTCAACCCCCAACTCTAAACCTCCACAATGAGACCTCTATAAATAACAACAAGCTTCCTAAACCTCTAGACTTTTGCAATCACACTCCACACACAAAGTTCAACGAATAAATACTTAGCAAATTGGAGTGGAACCGAAGGAGATTCTGCCCAAGAAGCTTTGCCATAATTTCAGAAAGTGTAAGAGTTCTTAAGGTATGAAGAAGTATTTTTTTTAGCACTCTTTAAATACTGATTCATCAAATACTTAGCAATAAGGAACCACTCAGAAAAGAACTACTAAAATTTAGATCCTTACATAAGCTAGAAGTAGGAACAAGAAAGCACGAACATGAAGCTTATCACTTAGACCTTTCTTCAAACCAAAATGCACAGAACAAAATACATCCAGATCAGAACAAAGATATAGAACTTTGAAAGCTATTAGCATCTCTTAGAATAAACTAAAGGAGTATGATAATCAAGAGCAGAACACATTAAGAACTACATCACACACTCTCTTTCGATTTATTAAAACTTAGACGTATTAACCAAATCACCAAACATGTCTCTTTGAGTAGATCATATCAGTAACATAAGGTTTATGTTAAAGACATAAATAGAACTGACTTCCAGAACATAGCCTGCTCAGATTTGGTTACTACACTCAATAGAACAAAACATAGATTTCTCCCTTCCTATCAAAATATTAGAAACAATGAGGATATGAACATGTTCAAAGAAGAATGTAGCAGAATATTGGGACCTCATTAACCACAAATCTCATACTTTAAACACACTTAGACCCCAACACATTATAAAGAGAACAGACTGAAACTTTAAAGTCCAGATTACCAAATTTCCTTGGCTGAAATTATAAAACATCAACAATTCGAAAATAGAACAGCATACTGAACTTAGGAGTTCCAAACACAAAAAAACTAGAAAATAAGTTAGAAATTTTGAACTTATAGCAGTAAACAAATAAGAGTATACGCAGCAACTTTCCTCCAAGAATGGAACCACAAGACACTTCGATTCCCAAAATTTAGAGCCCAACATTAAAAAATTATACCTTTCTGAACCACCCAACTTCGAGCTCAAGCCATTCCAGCTCCTAGCTCCATCCAAATAAATTTCCTCAATAACAAGAAGGAACAAAATCCAGTCAGTAAAGGGTGAAATCAAATATGAAAATTTAAACTTCTCCCAAGACTTTCCTTTTTATCGAAATTCACAAGTTTAAGAACATGCTAGTATATTAATTGAAAGCATAATATTGAAGACATATTAGTTCACCAGCAATGAAATGAAGACTTAAGTTTTACCCAAATTCCCTCCACCCCAAAATCGATTTCTCAGAACAAGAAGGAGTTCTTAAGTGAACGAACATAGAGCACGAATAAACTAAACATGCAGAGTACTAATTTAAGAAATAGAAATCTGCATCTAAAATTTAAAAAGAAAAAGAATGAGAAAAAAAGGGATTAGTTTTTCACCTTAGATAGTCGACGACCGGCGAACGCCTCTCCGTCCAACGAAAAAAAAAGAAGGGAGAGTTGAGACATGGAGGTTCTGCCTTCCTGCTATAAACAAAGAGCAGAAAAGAAACCAAGAATTAAAGAGAGTTAAAGACTAATATTACCTTAGGAGATTAGGTGAAAAATTTCAGAAAATGATTAAATAAGGAGAAGAGAGTTACATCGAGTTTTCGGCGATTGAGCCCCGACAAGTTCCGCCGTCGTCCAGAACAGAGAGGGAGGGAGAACAGTCGACGACAGCATCATGAGAAGCTCTGGCGAAAGCCTGACGCTGCCGCCTCCACCGTGAGTGGTCACAAGAGAGCCAGAGAGAAAGACGAGATTAGAAAGAAAGAAAAAGAAGGGAAGTGAGAGAGAAAGGAAGGGAGAAGCTTACCATGTCACGCCCCGACCTCCACCCTCGTGGCAGAGACCGGGTGTGAGATTATAGAATAAAAAGATAACGGTTACGAAGAACCCTGAAAGCTTTGACTGAACGAAAGATAGTTGATTAACTGTGTTCAGTTCACAACAAAGAGTTAATTACATAATTGGCATCATTGCCAGAATTCACAATTCGAAACCTCTTGCAGCGGAAAAACAGGATCAACATAAGTCTACGTGTATGAAGACACGTAGACACCCAAGTCTATACTCAAAAGTTCGACAAGCCCGCCATAGCACATCCTTTCATCACGTCTCAACCTGCACATTTATAAATACATGCAGGGCTGAGTACAAAAGTACTCAGTAGGCACATTGCCCGAAATCACACACATACATATATAATTGTCAATGCCGTAAGAGTGACACGTAGGGATTTTGTCTTTAAAAGCACCTACGTTCACTAAATCCTTTTTGTGAAACCTTAACTTTTGACAGCACTGTCTAATTTCTTTAGTACTACGCCATATCGGTTCTTTTTGAGTCCGAGAAGGTGGCCACCTTCTACGGACACCTTGACCGGCCAACCCTTTCGATGACTCACGGTCCTTGTGTACACGACTCGAGTGGGTTTTGCCTGCCCACTGGAATCCGAATTCGATCTTATCATTGGAACCTTAACCAGATAAGCCTCATACAAAACATAAACATTTCGGCAAGACAATACTTTGAAAACATCTTTTCTCATTTTGAAATC
>JAPKLX010000293.1:0-56422 GCA_026898415.1 Leonotis leonurus | reverse complement strand
AATCGCTCTGGTTTATCGCTGTAATAATCGATCTGGTCATCGATCTGATCGCTGTCTGTTATAGCAGATCGATTCCTTTGAGCGTGAAATCTTGACCTTCATCCTATTCTAAGTTGAGAATGACTTCTATAGGAACATATCCTTTACATTATAAGTCATCTCCTAATCTGTTCCAAAACAGAAATCACTTAAACTATAGTGATCTGGTTTTTACACGAGGAACAGGTTAACATACAGACCAGCTAAGTGTGTTTCGAAAGACCATCATCAACACTAATCTTTAGGGTTCCCAACAGTTTGTTTAGCATTAATGCCTCTTAATAATAAAGAAAATTTAAATTTCTCATTACTTCATACTTTAAAACGAGGATTCTATTGTAGATGGGTTCAACTTTAATATTAACTAACACAATTTATTCAATAGGTAATTATAAGCGCGTTCGAAAATCACTTACTTTGATAATTAAAAGACGGGGCATTACATCCTCCCCCTCTTAACAAAAATTTCGTCCCGAAATTTGTACTTTCTAATCGAACAACTGGGGATACTTTTCTCTCATTTTATCCTCCAGTTCCCAGGTAGCTTCTTCTTACCCGTGATTACTCCATAATACTTTGACTAGTGAGATGGATTTACTTCTAAGTTGTTGCACTTTATGATCTAAAATGGCCTCGGGTCTTTCCTCATATGTCAAGTCGGGATTTAACATCATTTCTTCTTGATGTATTACATGCTTAGGGTCAAAGATGTATTTTCTAAGCTGTGACACGTGAAATACATTATGGATATTCCCGAAACTTGGCGGCAATGCTAGCCTGTAAGCAACCGACCCTATCCTCTCTAGGATCTCGTAAGGTCCAACAAAACGGGGTCGTAGTTTTTCTTTGACACCGAATCTAATTATCCCTTTGGATGGAGATACTTTTAGAAAAACTTGGTCGCCTTCTGTGAATTGCAATTCGGTTCTACGAGTATCGGCATAAGATTTCTGCCTGTCTTGCGCTTCTTAATTCTCCCTCGGATCTGGTGAACGATCTCTATCATTTCACCGATCGAGTCTGGGCCCACTATGACTCTTTCTCCAACTTCGTCCCAATACAATGGCGACCTGCACTTTCTCCCATAAAGTGCCTCATAGGGTGCCATTTCTATTGTTGCCTGATAGCTATTGTTATAGGCAAACTCTATTAATGGTAGTACTGCTTCCCAACTTCCACCTCTGTCGAGAATCACGGTTCTCAACATATCTTCCAAAGTTTGAATAGTCCTTTCGGACTGTGCATCTGTCTGAGGATGAAAAGCAGTACTGAAATTTAATCTCGTACCTAACTCTTTCTGTAAGCTTATCCAGAATCTGGATGTTATCGAGATAGGTACTCCGTGCAGGCGTATGATTTCTCTCACCTACAACTGAGCCAACTTATCCGAACCGTATGTGATCATGATGGGTATAAAATGAGCAGATTTTGTGAGTCGGTCCACAATTACCCAAATAGCAGTATTTCCTCTTTTGGATTTGGGTAATCCTGTCACAAAATCCATTGCTATATGTTCCCACTTCCATTCTGGGATTTCTAACGGTTGTAGTTTCCCATATGGCCTTTGGTGTAATGCTTTCACTTGTTGACAAGCTAAACATTTCTCCACAAAAGAAGCTATGTCTCGTTTCATACCTTCCCACCAGAATCTCTTCTTCAGATCCCGGTACATCTTTGTACTCCCAGGGTGAGCGGTATAAGGAGTATCATGTGCTTCGCTCATAATCTCATCCTTAAGCTTCTCATCTTGCGGAATGCACAATCTTCCTCTGAAAGTGATGACGTTATCAGTTTCCTCTTTGTAGTTCATGACGTCATTACTTCTCACCTTGAGCCGTATCTTTTCCATTTTCTCATCCCTCCTTTGTGCTTCCAGAATTCGACCTCTCAGGTCTGGCTCTATCACTAAGGTAGCAAGAATTCCTTCCACAGTTTCGCGAGGTGGTAAAATTTCCAAGTTCATCTTACTGAACTCTCTTAAAAGTTCTGCCTCTTGAATTAGTAGAAAAGCAATCTTTGACGAGCTTTTATGACTTAGGGCATCAGCTACTACATTAGCTTTACCCGGGTGGTAATTGATACCGCAGTCGTAATCCTTCACTAGTTCTAGCCATCGCCTCTGTCTCATGTTGAGATCTTTCTGTTCAACGAAGTACTTGAGACTCTTGTGATCTGTGAAAATTTCGCACCGAACCCCGTAAAGGTGGTGTCTCCAAATTTTCAACGCATGTACGACTGCAGCTAGTTCTAGATCATGAGTGGGGTAGTTAAGCTCGTGTGGCCTGAGTTGTCGTGATGCATAGGCTATCACTTTTCCTTCCTGCATCAGTACGCAGCCTAATCCACTCTTGGAGGCATCGGTGTAGACTACATACTCCTTGTTTGGTTCTGGGACAGCTAAAATTGGAGCTGTAGTCAACTTGTCTTTTAATAGTTGGAAACTATCCTCACACTCCTGAGACCATTTGTACTTGATTCCTTTTCGCAACTGTTGCGTCATTGGTCTCGCTATCTTAGAAAATCCTTCTATGAATCTTCTATAGTATCCTGCCAGTCCTAAGAAACTTCTGATTTCGTTTGGAGTGGTCGGCGATTTCCAATTTCGTACTGCTTCTACCTTTGTAGGGTCCACCTTGATTCCTTCTGACGACACAATATGTCCAAGGAAGATTACTTCGTTGAGCCAAAATTCACACTTACTGAATTTAGCATAGAACTTCTCGTTCCTGAGGATTTTCAAAGTGATTCTTAGATGTTTCTCATGTTCTTCTTTACTTTTTGAATATATGAGAACATCATCTATGAATACTAGGACAAACTTGTCTAGATAAGGGTGAAACACTCGGTTCATTAGGTCCATGAACACTGCAGGGGCGTTGGTTAATCCGAATGGCATCACTACAAACTCGTAGTGACCATAACGCGTCCGAAAAGCTGTTTTAGGGACATCCTCGGATCGAATTTTCAGTTGGTGGTACCCTGAGCGTAAATCTATCTTCGAGAAAATGCTCGCTCCCTTCAACTGGTCAAACAAGTCGTCTATCCTTGGCAAAGGATATCGGTTCTTGAGTGTCAGCTTGTTTAGACCTCTATAGTCTATGCACATCTTTAATGTTCCATCTTTCTTCTTCACAAACAGTACCGACGCTCCCCATGGCGATACGCTAGGTCTGATGAAACCTAGATCAAAAAGCTCTTGAAGCTATATCTTGAGCTCTTCTAACTCCTTAGGCGCCATTCTGTAGGGTGCTTTCGATACTGGTGCCGAGCCCGGTTCGAAATCTATTGTAAACTCCAATTGGCGATTTGGTGGCAATCCAGGTAGTGCCTCTGGAAATACATCTGGGTATTCCCGCACAATGGCCACGTCTTCGATTCCCTTTTCTTCTGTAGTTTCTCCAATCAGATGAACGAGATAGGCTGAACATCCTTTCTTTACCGGTTTCTAGGCTTGGAGGGCCGAGATAACTGTCTTTCTACGACTCGTGGTACTCCCGTGGAAACTCGTGGGTTCCTTACCGGGAGGTTGAAATGAGATCTGCCTCTCATTACAAAGAATCGTGGCGTAGTTTTCAGCTAGCCAATCCATTCCTAAGATTAAGTCCATATCATTCATAGGGATAACACTAAGATCATTTGCTAAGATCTTAAGTGATCCTAAGTTCAAATTGAGATTAGAGCATGAGTGTGTAGGTATAACAGTTCCTCTTAAAGGTGAAGAAACGTTCAGAACTGTCTTGACTAGTTCCGGTTTCAGCTCTAAATTCTCTACGCATGCTTTAGCAATGAAAGAATGGGATGCACCAGTATCAAATAAGATTATTACTGGCAAGTCAAGGAGTGTTCCCATACCTGTCCGGTTGCCCTGATTTCCTTCAGGTTGCTTCTGTTTCATTGCATAGGCTCTAACATTCTGTGGCTTCCTCTGCTGCGGTCGGTGCTGGTACTGTGGTGGTAGTGGCGGGGGTGGTGGTAGCTGCTGGGGTATGGGCGTGCCTGGGGCTGAGCCTGAATTGCCCGCACATATTGCTTCTGGGGCGGCTGGTTAGGTCTCGCATTTCCCCCTTGTTGTGTGGTAGGGCAATGGCCCGCGAAGTGCCCTTTCTGCCCACAAGTGTAGCATCCATCGCTACCCGTTATGCACACTCCTCCGTGCATTTTCTTGCATTTAGGGCAGGGAGGGGATTTCTGTTGAAAACTCCCGGCTTGTACCGTCTGGCCCTGCTTTCCGAAATTCTGGAAAGGTGCATGTCCTTCCCATGGTTTCCTTTGAATGGGACTAAGACGGTGATCTTCCCATTTACTCTTGCCCTTGAACTGCTGGGGCTGGTTCTGTGGATACGTCGGTTGTTTGATCGGTGCATGCCTTTCCACTAGCATGGCTGCTTCAATGTCAAGAGCCCGACTTAGAGACTCGGAATAAGATAACCCTCCATGACTGGCTAGGGTCATCCTAATCTCGTGCCTCAGACCGGCACAGAACTTTGCTGACATTCTTTTCATCTGTGTCGACCTGCTCCGATGCATATCTCGACATGTCACAGAATACTCGTGCTAATCTCAAGGGTAACATTTCTGAAAACTATTCATTTCTTGGACCGTTTCTATTCCTTGCATTCTTTTATCATATTTATGCTCCGGAACGAATCCCGTCAAGCAACTTTATCACACTTGTACTCCGGAACGAATCCCATCGAGCACATTATCGATGAATATTATATCATAACTTAGTGTATCTCTCTAACTGCGAGAAGATATCACTCTAATCGTTTCTCTATTTCTTTCCAGAACTTTGACTCATAGTTCTGCGTCACTGGGTTGCACATCCACTGAAGGATGGCCGTTTCTCTGAGGTGGCGGCATGAGCGTAACCTCACTTTCCTCATAAGGAACCTCATTCTAAACTTTATCCCTTCTTTGAAGTGGCGTACGGTAACATGGAGACAACCCACGTTACCATATACATACCTAACGTTAGCACTTACTATATGTTCTCAACATATAAAATCTCAAAACTGAGATTATGGTACTTAGATAGCCATATACCGAATACGTCCTAGTTCCGAAAGCTTAAGGAAATTTATCATGATAACTTATCAATCATGTGGGTCCATCATCTGTCATGATAACTTAAGCGAGAGTTAGACAACTGTTTAGAGACAGACGTCAACCGATTAAATATTAAAAAGAAAGGAATGAACCCAACTGAATTTCAAAAATGCTGAGCTTTAGGGTCCGGAGACCAGAATGACAACTACTGAGATCTTCTTGATCACATGGGGTGATCAGGCCCATCACAATCACTTCTCAGTCATAAAGATACTTAGGTTCAGGGATATATTTTCATGGTTATCTTGACTAGAACTTCTAGTACTATAGAGTTTAGAAGAATCTCATATGACTTCTTAATTGCATTAAGATCATAGAGTTCAACTCAATGATATTATTGATTACGGAAAGGAATTTAATGACTTGCATTTTTCATGACAATACCCATGAATTGAACTGAATAAACTGAAATTAACTGGATTGAACGGAACTGAGCTGAGCTGAATTGAATTGAATTGAATGAGCTGAACTGAATTGAACTGAACCAAAACTTTCTACGTTTCACTGAACAGAAAATGAAACTGAAATTGAAATTGAACTCCCTTATTCTCTACGTTCTACTGGAACTGAATCTCGCTTATTAAACTGAAACCGAACCTTGCTACTCGTGAACTGAACTCACGCATCGTTCGGGTTATAACTCTCTAAGAAATCTAGCGATAAATCAATAGCCGAATCGAATCTTCGTTAAGGTCTACTACCGAATAAGGTGATCATGATTGTGTCACTAATCCTATAATGTCATTCGTTGAAATCATCTTGGGGTCACTGTTCCTTCGAGTCCTTCATTCTTTGACCATATCTTTTAAGCTCTCTTTGGATATGCTATAATTGTCAACGATGATATCTTCTTGAGGCTTATAGTAGGCTATAATTATCATTATAAAATTCTTGGAGAATCTAGATTTAAGATGTATTATTCAAAGATAATTAAATCTTTCATAACTGAGTTAATAATTTCATTCAGTTTATATTCTACAGTAGAAACGATAACTTATCAGATCATAGCCGTGATCTTGATTCGTTATAAAAGAGATCTCTCTCTCTTGTTTTCCCGTAATTAGCCTTAGCCTTTGTTTTGGATATTCTCCTTTTTCTGATTCTTTTCGTTTCTTCTTTATTCAGATTGTTCTCGTTCTCGATTTCGAGTAGCTTGTAAAAGTTCTTCTAAGTTCTCGTCTAAGTTCTCTTTTCTAAAGGTAACAAGTTCTCTTTGGATACGCAGTCCCATTCCTGCATATCCTCGGAGAGCTTGTAAAAGTTCTTCTAAGTTCTCTTTTCTAAAGGGAACATACATCTTAAAGCATTCTACGTTCATAGGAAAAAGCTCTAACGTTATGATAATGATTATAACTCCTCGTAAAAGATACATTTAAACATCAACTTTGAAAAGAATCATTCTTACTGCTTCCACTTAAAAACTTCACTTCAAAACATCTTAAAAACTCTTCTCTTAGAGCATACTTTTTCTTCTTTCAATACTCAATTTCATACTGAAGAAATACGTATATTTCTTTAAAAATCTCAAACTTCAGCTCATAGGAATATGCTTATTCCTCTTAAACTCTCAACTTAACTTCTAAAGAAATACGCTCATTTCTTTATCAAAACTTCAAACCTTGTCTTAAAGCACTTTGCTTATTTCCTTTAAAATATAAAACTTCAACTTTTTTTAAAATGTTTACCTCTTTCTCGTTGAGCGTGATGTGTCGGAGTGCTAGGCTTGTCGACTCACTCAACTAGTCTAGCGAATGATGCTAGACTAAACTTAAAACTCTTGGGTTTAAAGCAAATTGCTCTGATACCACTCTGTCACGCCCCGACCTCCACCCTCGTGGCAGAGACCGGGTGTGAGATTATAGAATAAAAAGATAACGGTTACGAAGAACCCTAAAAGCTTTGACTGAACGAAAGATAGTTGATTAACTGTGTTCAGTTCACAACAAAGAGTTAATTACATAATTGGCATCATTGCCAGAATTCACAATTCGAAACCTCTTGCAGCGGAAAAACAGGATCAACATAAGTCTACGTGTATGAAGACACGTAGAGACCCAAGTCTATACTCAAAAGTCCGACAAGCCCGCCATAGCACATCCTTTCATCACGTCTCAACCTGCACATTTATAAATACATGCAGGGCTGAGTACAAAAGTACTCAGTAGGCACATTGCCCGAAATCACACACATACATATATAATTGTCAATGCCGTAAGAGTGACACGTAGGGATTTTGTCTTTAAAAGCACCTACGTTCACTAAATCCTTTTTGTGAAACCTTAACTTTTGACAGCACTGTCTAATTTCTTTAGTACTACGCCATATCGGTTCTTTTTGAGTCCGAGAAGGTGGCCACCTTCTACGGACACCTTGACCGGCCAACCCTTTCGATGACTCACGGTCCTTGTGTACACGACTCGAGTGGGTTTTGCCTGCCCACTGGAATCCGAATTCGATCTTATCATTGGAACCTTAACCAGATAAGCCTCATACAAAACATAAACATTTCGGCAAGACAATACTTTGAAAACATCTTTTCTCATTTTGAAATCCTTTCAAAATCAATATAAATAGCATACGATCACACATAATTTTCTTTGTAATAGAAAGCCTACTTGGATAGCTTCAGTTTGCACTTGCTGCAGTCTTGAAATACGCAATAGATCTCTCGTACGAACCTTTAGAAAATCTCAATAAGTTACAATGCCCTTAGTGCATTTGAAATATTTAATTGTAAGAATATATTATTCTTAGTTCTTGTTTCGATTCGTTAATTGAGATATTGATACCTCGGATCAATATTCTTTCAAAGGTGTTGAATCCTCGATTCAATTTATTCTGGTAATTGTCTTTAAGTGTATTAACACTTAATGAATTAATTAATTCTCGATAATTAATTATTCATTTAAGTTCTATTTATTAAACTCTTTTCAAACCTTAGAATATTAATTATAAGAAAAATTCTTAACAATTATTAATTTCTTTAATAATTCTTGAAGAATTATAAAGGGGTTTCTCCTTAATTCCTTTCTAGAGATATCTAATCTCTTAATTTAAAATCCAATTAATTTGATTTAATTAGATTTCTTGATTCCATTATTAGGCATTAATTGTCTAATTTGTAAATCCTAATGTTTAAATAAAATATAGGTAGCTATTAGTCCATTAGTAATTTAATTATATGGGCTTACTACTATTTAAATTAATTCATGTTTTAATTGTTTAGGCCCATTTGATTAAACATTTTCGGCCCACATAGATAAATTATTTAGGCCCAGGAACAATTAAATCCCCAGCCCAATCTTTTAGTCTAACCCGGCCCAATAGTTTTTTTATTATTTGGCCCGTTCACCCGGCCCATAACCCGGTTCACACTCTACTTTACCTTAACCACTTCCTTCCTCCACTCACAGACACAATCCACTCCCTTTCTACTCTCCCTCTCAGCCGTTCTCTCTGTATCTCTCGCCTCTTTCTCCCATCTCTCTCTCGCTTTCGTCACTTCGCCGCCGCGCCACCGCCGCTGTCTCTCTGTTTCTTTGCTCGGTCCCTCTTCACCCCCTCTCACTCCCTTTATCACTCTCTGCCTCTGTATTTAATTTTTCAAGAAGCTCTCTCTCGATTCAAATCTCTATGCCCTCGGTTCCTGCCTCTCCTTCTCTCTCGGCGTCAAGCTCTCTCTCAATCTCCCTTCTCTTACAGTTTGGTGATACTGGGGTTTTTGGTTCTAAATCAGGGTGTCCGCCTGATTCTCTTTACCGAGATTCACCTTCAAAGCTAAGTGTTCTTTATTGTTTCTAATTATTTATACAATATTCACATTTCAGAAGATTTATTGGTCACAGTTCTATTATTTTTGGTTAATAATCGAAATGGTTCAAAATTTTCAGATTATGTTCTAATTATTTGGTTCTGGATCTTTGGGTTAGGACGGATGAATCCTGCACTGATTCGAGGTCCAAATTCGAAGCCAGGGTGCCCCGATTGTATTCGGCTGTGGAGTAGTTTTCTGCTCCTTTGCAGATACGTTTCTTCCTCCAAACACATTTATTTCTAGGTTGGAATCTTTAGTGTGTTGCTGTGTGATTACTTTATTTTTCTATAATCTCTGAAGCAGGACTAATATTTGTATAGATTCAGAGTTCTGTAATTCTGAGCATGCTTATCCTAATTTCTATGTTCTGTTTTAGACGCTTTTGGATTGTTGTTCAAACTATGAACATGGATTTTAAGTTCTCACTGTGGCTATAAACTGCCACTTTAAGGCCTATATATATATATATATATATATGTACTGGGCTTGAAATTACATGATTACTTCTAAGGTTCTGAAACTTAGAACTATGTTTATGTTTTTAAAAGTTTGAAAAAAACTGCAGTTGTTACTTCGGTTTTCATAGATTAATTAGGAGGCAGAACATGTTTATAGTTTATGATTCTTAGTTAGGGAAAGAAGTTTAAGGGTGGAGGATAACTACCTTTGCCTTTAACTCCTTCTTCTTGAGCTAGAGCCTCTCTTGATTGCAGTCAGCGTGTAGTGTTTTTGTGAGAGTTGTTTCTTGGTAAGTCATTACTTCGTATATATATAGATTGATGAATTGTGGTGTTCTCTCTTACTGTCTAAGGCTGAGTATAGCTAGCTAATAGCATTCACTCTATTCTTTTGTAGGTAATGGAAGGGCATGGATGGAGGTTTCACTCCTTCTTCACTCAACCGAGACTAAAGTCTCCTTTGCAGCAGCATGGCTGCAACATGCTTTACAATTTACTTGCTATGTTTTTGTCTTCAGTTTGCTTAGTGTAGATGTAAGCTTTTAGAATTATCTTTCCTATGTAATAGGTGTATTCATCACCTTAGTCTATACTGTAGGTAGACAGCCCCCTTTTCTCCTTCTTTCCTACATTTCTGCTTTCTTGTTTTCTTCTTTTCAAATCTGCCGAAGTGTACTCCAGTACACTTATATATTTGTTTTCTTAAATTGTATTTTATTTTACTTAGCCTATTTATCTCTTCATTTGTATTTCACACCAACCCATATATATATATACACTGTAATTATATTTTAGCATGTGATACTTTAGCATTGTATACATTTTACACGATTACTTGACATGTAACACTTTAATATATACTGCAATGATATATTTAGTAATGTATGTGTATTAATCGTGTACTTCATTTTTTTTTTTTATACATGTATGTATTCTTCTATACTTGCACTCACCTGCACTTATATATATATATATATATATATATATATATCTCAATTTATATAAGTTTGTTTAGCATTAATGCCTCTTAATAATAAAGAAAATTTAAATTTCTCATTACTTCATACTTTAAAACGAGGATTCTATTGTAGATGGGTTCAACTTTAATATTAACTAACACAATTTATTCAATAGGTAATTATAAGCGCGTTCGAAAATCACTTACTTTGATAATTAAAAGACGGGGCATTACATACCAGGATGAGGAAGGGAAAAACGGCGGCGAGGTAAGACGATGGCGGAGCGAGAACCAGACAACCGCGTCGCATGTGGCTTCGCTGCCAGAGAAAAGGAAACAGAGAGCAGCGCTAAGAGAGAAGAGCGGCCGAGAGAGAGAAAGATGAGTGTGTGGGTGTGTGGGTGTTGTGTTGTGCGGCTGAGGTCTAGAGGAGAATAGGGTTCTTCCTCTTTTGTTCAAGTCTAAGTCTAAGGGTGTGAAACATCTAGAACCCGGGCCGGGTATGGGCCGAGTTAACGGGCCAATTATCAATTTTGCTGGACTCCAGGAAATAAAAGGATGGTTGGGCCTAAGTTAGATAAATTTATGGGCCGAGATTTATTTTATGTGGGCCGAGATAGATAGAAGGGTGGGCCAAAATAATAACTCAACTGGGCCGAATCAATTTAATTAGCCTGGGCCTAGAAATTATTTGAGTTGGGTTAGAGTTAATAAAATACTAATGGACTAATGTAAATTCTAATAGATCAAGACTTAGATTAATTTGGACTATATCCAAGTGTAGAATAGTATTATTGACCTTAAAGAGATTATTTATTTAACTAGAATTTAAACATTGTAGTGATTAAATTATAAACCATACTTAAAGTGTATTAACTTACAATAATTTATTTAAATATTTTGACTTAAGAATCAAAATATTCGATTATAATTCAATTACTTTATTACCCACTAATTATGTCACGCCCCCATTTCACTATGCTTAGTAAAACCGAGAAAACGTGACTCGAAGATAAAACGGATAATGAAAAAGAAATGAAAGTACTGATTCTTGGATGAAAACATGGAACGTACTCCAATAATTGAAGATTCTAACAGAATTCGGCGACTCGCAGCCCAAATAAAGGAAAACGATACATAAGTCATTGATTAAAGGAAAAGCTTGAAAAGTTCTAAATACTGAAACGAAAGTCTAGCAGCGGAAAACTGGATCAATTTCTAGATTTATATGTATGACGACATATAAACCACCGAGAGTAAAAGAACAAAAGTTCGACAAAACCACCGCTGAGCATTCCGCTTTGACATCACCGCTTAACCTGCACATTTATAAATATATGCAGGGCTGAGTACGAAAGTACTCAGTAAACACGTGCCGAAATCACATTCGTACTAATATAATTGTCATTGTCGTAACACAGTGCAACATAGGGATTTTGTCACTAAAGTACCTATGTTCACAAAAATTCTTGTGGATCTTAAAAGTTTGACTGCGCAGTCTAAGTTCTGGAGTAATCAAACATATCTATAATTCTGGGTGTCGGGAAAGTGGCCACTTTCCGCGAACACTGAACCGGCCAACCCGCTAAGATGACTCATAGTCCTGGTGTACACTAGCCTTAAAAGATATAAATCTTTAAAGACCCGAATTCGATTAATTGTTCAACAGATACGCAACATACCAAATATAAATATTTTCGACAATGCAATACTTCATAATGTTTTTTTTTTCAAAAGAATTTCTGAGACGATAATAGCAATTTGGTACAACGCATACGATTTTATTTGTAAAGGAAAGCCTACCTGATATGCTTCCTCGTCTAGATCGAAATTCTGATGCTGATCGATTAAAATTTCCCTTCGTAAATCCTTAATCGAAATTAAGAGAAAAATACTCATCGTGAGTATATAATTCATTTGTCTAATCAAAATGAATTAATATGTTATTATTGCATAATTTATTCTATTTTTCTTATTCCATTCACGGTCGAGTTCTAGTAATTATTCTAACTTATTTTTAAAGAATTTCAATAATTAACTAATTATCGAATTCTTTATAATATATTCTAAAAGTCATTATAACCAATTTAAAATAAAATTAGAGATACTATAATCATTCGAGACATCTTAGTCGAAGTAATTTAAATTCTAATTTCATATTCTAATTTAAATTCTTATAAGGAAGTATAATTAATTAAATACCTATTACGAATTTTTAAGATCGGAATCCGACTACTAACATCATTTTTATCTCTAACTTGGTTAAATTACTTATTGGGTTAAATTTTAACTAATTATAATTAACCCAATTAATTAGTATCTTAATTCAAAGATTTAATTATTCAAAATCAATCTTAAAAATTAAATCTTAGTTCATTCTAATCTATTTAATCGGGGCCCGTTTCGTGAAACAAAACATTTAACCCGACACTTATTCATTGTATGGACCAATTGTTTTATTTTATTTTGGATCAATTAAATTTTCTCTCGAAGTCCAGCCCGTTTTTCTTATTTATTTCGGCCCGATTTCGATTCTTAAACTTGGGCCCAACTAAATATTATTACTTATCTAGCCCATGGCCCAATACTAATTCAGCCCAAGCCCATTCCTATCCCTTTTTTTTTTTCCAACCCTAACTTTCTTTCCCATTTCTCCTTCATCGTCTTCTCCGCCTCTCCTTCTCCTTTCTCTTCTATTTCATTTTCTGTCGCTTTCTGTCTTCTCCACTGTCTCTTGTTTCTTCTTCTTCTTCTCCTGCTCGACGATCTTTCCTTCTTCTTCTTCTTCTCGACTGTGAGGTAAGGTAAAATTCTCCTATCCCCTTTCCTCTTCTCTTTTCTTTATTTCAGGCTCCTATTTCGAAAGTTTTTCTTAATTCAGTTTTAGATTTTAGGATTTTCAAGGTTTTAAAGTCTTAATCTATAGAAATACAAGCTTCTAAATCTCGATCCTTATCCTTTACATTTCTGCATTTATAGTTTTCTTTCTATTTCAAATTTTTGCTTTCTTTTCTGTTTTCTGATCGAGGTGGAATCACATGGTGAGGTCTTATGACAACAACAAATTTAAAGTTATATTGCAGAAGGTAATTCTTTACCTTTCTGTATGTTAATGCAGTTGGGTTGATTTAAGAGTGTTTTAATTCTTGAATTGCTTATTGTTCTGAGTTGTTCCTTCTCTTCTGCATGTTAATTAGCTTTTGGTGCTACGGGTTCTTATTTTGGAGGGAGTGTTCTGCCGTGTCTTGTGTTGGGCAGCCATCCTAAGCTAAGTTCTTAGCCTAATTTCTCAATATTTCGCTTTCCTGTTTATGTTTACATGCATTCTGAAATGTTTCATTTTTTAGTGTTCTTGGTTTTAAAATGAGTTCTGAATTGATAGTAAGTAGGCTATGTTTTGTGTTCTGAACTATGAAGTCATAACTATATTCTAAATTTCTGCATTCCTGAGTACACGAGGGTGTATATGTTCTAGATTCTCAAAGCATAAATATGACTTTTGAAGTCTGTAGCATAAAAATATGTATATATGCTTTGCTAGCCTAAAACAGGAAACCTAGAAGGTTTGAAGATCTTCCTACGCATGTTTTGTTATCTGTCCTTAGCATATAACATGGAATGGGTGGAGTCTATATATGTGTCTAGGAGGATCTGCATATATGTATTTTGTCTCACATAGCAGCTTCTGAATATCCTACAAATGCTTTAAAAGGTTTAAAGAAAGCTGAAATCTCTATTGCGTTATTAGTTGTTCTAATAGTTGCAGTTCATGAACTAAGCATGCTATCTCTTTTTTTTCCTAGATTTAATATAAAAGGAAGAGCTTGTACTTACTTTAGATGTTTGGTTAAATGTTTCTCTGAAGTATCTTCTGTGAAAGTAGGAAAAGAGAACTGATTTAGTTGGGAACTTAACACTAAACTGAAAGGTTGAAACTTATGTTTACCTTACTGCTTCTCAAACTGAAGTTGGGGTGACTGAGAGGTTTTTCCCTTGTGTGGATGAGTGTTTCTTCGTATGTGTTTCAGTGGAAGTGAAAGTAAGTATTAAGGTAGGATATAAAAGAGTGTTTTGATTGGGTTTGCAACGTGTAGTGGTTCTTTAATTTAGTTAGACTGCACATAGGCACTTGAGTTTCTCTATATATATTATAGCCTTCTTCTTAACACTATATCTGTCCTAATTCTTGACTTTGGGGCTGTCTTTAAGTTGATGTTCTTTCTTCCTTTGCAGGTGTAAGGCCAATGGAAAGGTGGTGGAGTGACAACAGCCACTGCTCTTTCCTGCTGCCCGTCTCTTCCTTCCATTTTCTTTCCTTTCACTTCTATATTTGCACACTTCTTGAGTTTGCATTTATGTGTAAAAAGATTTGGGCTGTGGGTTAAATCTTATATTTATTTCTAAGATTTGCTAGGTGATTCTTGTCTATTCTGCAAGACTTAATAAATATATATATATAGTATCCATAGTTTCTTATTCTACTACTCTTGTAATGTTCACAACCTTTATATATATTAAGTGGTTGGTAACCACTGCACTAAGTTCTCTCTTAAGTATTTGTTTACTGTAATCATGCTCCTATACATACACTTTTACTTCTATATTTGTACCTTATATATATATATCATACGAGTGTGTGTGTTTCTTTTCTTTAAAAAAAAAGAAGCAAGGTTGTGTAAATATGTTTATATCTCATGTTCTTCTCACCCATTATACATAAGTGATAAATCATGTAATAAGGTGTAATGGAATTTTTAATTATCCATTCTCTATATTTCCAAAACCTTAATCTAATAATCCTTCTTAACTAAACTTGGCAATGATTAATTAATTTAATTGTATCTCACAACTAAATTATAATATCTCAATTATTCCATTTCTCATCCAAGTAAAACATTTAAACAAAATCCATTAGTATATATATGTATATGATGATTAGTATCTAACTACTATGTTATATAACACAATTCATGGTCTAGCTTGCACAAGTATTCAAAGATATACTACAATAGTTACCATTATCGATTAACTAATCGATATCTTTGGTATTTTATTACGAAATTTTCTCGAGCAAATTTCTGATACACAAAATTAGTAGGAATTTTTTTTTATTACGGGTCATTACAAATTATTTACTTGGGAAGAAGAATGAGAATATAGTAAAATCATAGCTTGATTTAAGAAATTAATGACACCTTTAGATTAAGATACTCGAATATTAGTCAAGTTAAAACTCGAGATTAATTCTTGAAATAATAAGGATAAAATTTCTTTTAAAAATATAAATTAGTATGTATAGTCAATTCGAATATCTCACCCCGTAATCTAATTAAAGGTTAAATACGGGATTGAGAGTCCGAGTTCAAGAAGAGGAGGCGACTCAGGTAGGCTTTCTTCTACAAAATAAAATATGTGTGCTCATATGCATTTATGTTATTTTATTTCGAAGAGATTTTGAATTGAAAATATGTTTCAAGTATTGTCTGCCATAAAATGTTTATGATTTTCGTATGATATCTATCTTCTCAATTAAGTTAAAAGAATCGAATTCGGGTCCTGGTGGGATAACTATCCTACTAGGACTAGTGTACACAAAGTAACCGTGAATCATCGAGCGGGTTGGCCGGTTAAAGTGACCGTGAGTCATCCAGCTGGTTGGCCGGTCAAGGTGTTCGTGGAAGGTGGCCACCTTCCCGGCACAAAGAAGAAGAAGAAGTTACAAATATGGTAGATTACTAAAGAACTTAGACAGCTGTCGAACTTTAAGATTTCACAAATGGATTTTAGTGAACATAGGTTCTTTAGAAACAAAATCCCTATGTTTCACTTACAATGGCATGACAATTATATTTGTATGTGTGCGATTTTGGCATGTGTCTACTGAGTACAATTTGTACTCAGCCCTACATGTATTTATAAATGTGCAGGTTGAGTGATGATGAAGGATGAGTGCTACGTTCGGGCTTTTTGTCGATCTCTTATTAGTTGACTCTTGGGGGTTCTACGTGTCTCCATACATGTAGAGCTTTTAGCGATCCAAGTAACTTTCCGCTGCTAGTATGAGATCGTTATGTAATAAACCTAAGACTCAAGTTTCCTTCATGACAAGTTATTATGTATTGAGCATATGACTCAAGTCCTTTCTTCCTATGTATGATGAACTATTCGCCCCATTATGAGATTGTTGTTTAGTTTCGTCTTTCTTCCATTACCCCACTTCTATCATGAATTCTTTAATCCCTTCCAAAGTCACGGTTTCTCTGACTTTACTATCTTTAGTAGAGTGCGGGCGTGACACTATCGAGGGGGTGACAGCTAAGGAACGAGAAGGGGAACCAGACTTGTCAACTAATATTGATATGTCAGGTGGGTTTACTACATATATACTTTTGCTGTAATAAAGCATGTTCAAAGAAAATGTGAAATGATTGTCATGCATAAAATTATTTGTGTTTAATGTGTGACTCTTATCTGTGTTGAGCCATGTTTTCGAACTGGTCAACTTGTAAATAACGATCGGATCTTGAGCCAGGGGTTGGTCAAGGTTAGTGTACACATGGGGAGTGTGATTGAGTCATGACGGACCGGTCCACATAGGACTGTGTGTGAGTATTGACCGATGCGGTGGCACCCATTGGTCAATGTTTGAGGGAGTGGAACCATTGCTCACCAGCGTTGTTACCATTTTAAATGTCTGGGGAAGCAGTAACTTTGCTCACAGCATTGTTATCATTAATTATGTCTGAGGGAGCGGAAATATTGCTCACCAGCACTGGTTACAGATATGGATGAGACACATGGAAAAGAGAGTGATCACTCCACCTTTTGGGTAAAATCAAATGAATATTTAGTATTCGCATGTTATTTCAAAATACTTGAATTCTGTATTCCATACTTGAAACCTTTGGGAACTTCCATCTGTATGATGTTCTATTTGAGCCTTTAGGCTATTGACTCTTATTCATAGCTATTTTCGGACTATTGTAATCGATTATATTTCTAATTTCAGTGTTGTTTGTGAATTTATCCTTCTTAATCATTTTTTTTTTCACCACCAAGTCACACTCTATAGATCCGTCCTTCAGGAAAATGGGGTCATGACAGAGTGGTATCAGAGCATTTGGTTTTCTTCACTCTTACTACTAAAGATTTATTCTAGGAATATCACAGGGTGATATTCTAACAACTTATTTGTTCCTAGTTGTTGTTTCTTCATGTATAGTCTAGTTTGAGTCACTAGACTAAGTTAAAGTTAGATAGCAACTCTCAGCACGACACCATACCCCGCTCAACATTTGAATGAGGTATGAGATTTTTAGAAACGTTTAATCTGTTTGATGTATTCAAATTCGTGATTTGCAAAAGCATGTGAAATGATGGCATGATTATAATGATTTTAATGTGCATAAAGAGAACTTAGAAAAGCTTTAGGGATTTCATTTGCCCTATTGCTAAGATCTAAGAAGAGAACAAGAACTTAGAATTTCTCTAGATTCTCACTTATCTCTGAAGGAGTTGCGATCAAGAACCAAATTGGTTCATATGTCATGATTAATGAAAATTCGACTCAGAAATAATGTGTTGAAGATCAAAGGAACAAGAGGCGAAGAGAATTTCAAGTATGACAGAACAAGCTATAGAATGATCGGGTGTAGAGTGAAGGAATTGCGAATCAAACACCAATAATTTATGATGTATAGAAATTTGCATCGTTTCCAAGGCACGACAAATATCGTAGTGCCTTGTCACGCATTTTGTGTGATACATTCGTATCAAATTAAGGGTCAACCTTTAATACAATTTAGACTCTATTTGTTGACTCTGAACTTTAGAAAGAATAATAACATATCTTTCTTACCAAAGAATATTGAATAACTTTCCCAAATTTCAAAATGTGTTATGTTATAACACAAAATATCGTTTGAACTCTTCCAACTTAGATTCATAATGAGTTATATTTTGATCAAATAAGTAAAAATACAATTTCATCGGACTTCACATTTAAATGATTATTATGATAGATTCAGTACAACGTATAGAAGAATTTTATAAATTTAAGCCTATAGAACTTTAGGAATTTGATTGTAGAGAAGAATTTTAGTAGCCTATGCCTATTGAGCTTTCAGAATTTTATTTCTATAAAGGAACTTCAGTGATTCTACCCTTATGTATTTCGCCTCTCAATACAAATTTTTATGGTTTTGTTTTACTATTGTAGATAGCGATATTTGTGAATATAGTGTGGAAGAGTACTATTAGCTTGCAAACTCGCTGATTGGAGGTTTTTCGGGCATGTAGGATGTCAGAGGGGGGATCTCGGGGAGTTCTTAGCTTGATACACGAGACTTTGGCATGAGGCATGCCCACGAGTGACTCATCGTGAGGGTATCCTCACACTGTTTGAGGTGCTGCCGGAGCAGTGGCAGGACTGGGCCAGGGAGTCCCACTATTTTTACTTGTATCATCTGAGTGATTCCCATGAGCTGGTGGGAGATGTACTTGATTTTATACTTCTGATTAGCCGTCAGTTCACCCTGCACCGCGTGCCGCCTCCAGGACCACATTTTGCTATCCAGCGGTACTAGACTCGTCCTCACAGACCCATAAAGACAGCGTACCCACTTTCTCCGTTTCTTGACCTTGATTCTCCGCGTGATAAGCAGAAGAGGCCTCTGTTTGAGATACCCACGCCTACCAGTGACCAGCGATGCCGGGGTGCTAGTACCATAGTCATTGGAGAGAGCTCTCGCACTGCACAGTTGGAGAACCAGGAGGTTCCCTGTCTTCCGATATCACCAGTGGGGATGATTAGTCCACTAGAGCCTGTGGTTGTGAGCGATTTTCGTCAATTGGTGGAGAGGCTAGTTAGGGAAGTACATGACTTTATCCCCGCTCCGGGAGTGATGCATGTGCAGGGTGAGGATGGAGTAGATGAGGAGGAGGATCACGATGAGGATCTCCAGGAGGAGGATTTGATGGATGGAGAGACTACCAGCGACAGTACTTGTTAGATATGTTCGTGACAGTAGTAGTAGTAGTAGTAGTAGTGCTTGATGCGCAAATAGGCAGTTTTTGTAGCCTATTGTACGGATTTTAGACCATAGTATAGATTTGGTCATTCCGTTCTTTTGACTAGCGTTAATGAGAATGTGTTCCATATGGGAAACATCTCAACCAAGTGTTGACAGTCAGCTAACCTCTTGATGTAGTCGATGTTAGTCAAGCATATGCCTAGTACCACTTTTTGCACATATGCAAGATTAACTTTAGTTACTACATGATGTATATATTGGTACAAATGTCCTCGAGGAGGGAATTGAAAGAGAGGAGGTATCGGTGGAGATGTTTGATTATGAAGAGAAAAGAACTCCAACCCCACCTCCACCTCCGCCCCCGAGAAAAAGATTTGAGGAATTATTCTAGAAACAACACTCTCTAACCTTCAATGAGAATGGAAAACCCGAGGAAGCTGAACTCTGGGTTCGAGCGATGGAACATATTTTCAACTTTCTGCACTGTACCGACCAAGAACGTCTCTCCTGTGTCGTATTCCAACTTTTAGGAGCTGCAGATTTCTGGTGGGAAGCCAGAAGGAGGGCTCTGACACCAGAGAGACTTGAAAACTATACTTGGTAGGAGTTTAAGGCTGGATTGTATGAGAAGGGGAACCAGACTTGTCTCGAGTCAATAGAGATATTCTAAGAACTCAAATAATTTTAAATGTAACTCGTTACCTGAAGGTCCATCGAGGGGGTGACAGCTAAGGAACAAGAAGGGGAACCCGACTTGTCAACTAATACTGGTATCTCAGGTGGGTTTACTACAAACTATACTTTTGCTGTAATAAAGCATGTTCAAAGAAAATGTGAAATGATTGTCACGCATAAAATTATTTGTGTTTTATGTATGACTCCTATCTGTGTTGAACCATGTTTGCGAACTGGTCAACTTGTGAATAAAGATCGGATCTTGAGCCAGGGGTTGGTAAATGTTATTGTACACATGAGGAGTGTGATTGTGAGTTATTACGGACCGGTCCACATAGGACTGTGTGTCAGTATTGACCGATCCAATGGCACCCATTGGTCAACGTCTGAGGGAGTGGAACCATTGCTCACCAGTGTTGTTACCATTTTTAATGTCTGGGGTAGCAGTAACTTTGCTCACAGCGTTGTTATCATTGATTATTTCTGGGGGAGCAGAAATATTGCCCACCAGCACAGGTTACAGATATGGATGAGACACATGGAAAAGAGAGTGATCACTCCACCTTTTGAGTAAAATCAAACGAATATTTAGTATTCGCATGTTATTTCAAGATATTTGTGTTATACTGTGATAATGCATGATCAATAACTATTTATTTTCAGAATAACCCACAGATTACATCAAGTACTCAGCCCTGCTTGTATTTCCAAAAACTTGCAGGTTGAGCAAGGGCAATGGTTGAAGTGCTGAGTAGACGTTACTTTTTGTTAAGTAGTAAGGGGTTAATACATATCTTCATATGTGTATTAATGACTTTTGTTATTCCGCTACAAACTTTTATTTTTTTCCCTAAATGGTCTGGATTGTAAATCTAGAACCTTTCTGACGTATTTCGGTACTTGAATTCTGTATTCCATACTTGAAACCTTCAGGAACTTCCATCTGTATGATGTTCTATTTGAGCCTTTAGGCTATTGACTCTTATTCGTAGCTATTTTCGTACTATTGTAATCGATTATATTTCTAATTCCAATGTTGTTTGTGAATTTATCATTCTTAATCGTTTTTTTTCACCACCAAATCACACTCCATAGATCCATCCTTCAGGAAAATGGGGTCGTGACAAAAATTTTACAGTAGTTATTAAAAATGCTATAAATTTTTTAAAGGCTTAGGTTGTATAATAATTATTTTATTATAGTAAACTCAAATAATAATCATAAATATAAAAGTAAAAATATAATCACTTGTATTTACGAATTATTAGCTATAAAATTAAAAGATATTGTTAATATGGAGTGATTGAGGAAACCTAAATACATAGTAGTTAAAATTTGAATTTGGTATATTAAAACGATTAAAAGTGATATAAAATAAAAAATTATTATAAATATTATTTACAATAAATTATCTAATGTAGAATGTATTGATTAAAAATCACGCTACCTTATGATTTATTAACATAATTGTAAATTTTTACTACTTAAAAATTATATCGTTGCAAAATATATGTGTTATGTGAAGACTCATCCCGTGTAATATTTATACATAATCACTCTATGTCAAATCAAATAATGATTTTTTTTTTCGGATAAAATATTTATGTAGATCAAAAGTAAGAATGACAATTGAATGCGACAAGCACGGGTAGTGACTATCCATATCTGTACCCGTATCCGTCAGGGTATAAATGACAACTTACATGCGATTATCTAACAGTAATAGATGTGAGTTAGAGACACATTTGATATCCACGCATAGTTTCATTGGTATATTTTAATATCATTTGTATTTGTATATGAATAGTTATTGTTCTTACTCACAAAAATTATTCGCGATATACTTATGAAATATCCATCAAAATGCCCGTTAAATACTCACCCACCCACCTAATATTAACCATGTTTTTATATTTTTCTAAAAATTATATGTAAAGTATTTCCTAAAATTATATATAATATCTCTTAAATATTAATATTATATATTTCACACGTGAGTGATATCCACAAGTGGCGGAATGATGAATACACAAAAGGTGATGGGTAGTGGGTTTGAGGGTACTCATATTTATTTTTTTTATATAATTCTTATATAATAAAGAATGACTATTATTTTACTATAATATTTTAGGTGGTTAAAATTCAAATTATTTTTATTAAAATGACTATTTTGACTTATTTCTCCTATTTAGAGGTGATATAAATTGACAAATTATTAGAAATAAATGTTATTCTCAGTAATTTATCTAATGTATATTTTGTTGAAGAAAAATCATGTTATGTTATGATTTATTAACATAATTGCAAATTTGTGTTACTTAAAAATTATATCATTGCAAAATATTAGTGTTAAATGAAGATTTATCTCGTGAAAAATTTATTGGTATATAATCACTTTATGTTGTAATTTAAAAAATTGACTATTTTTTTGTTTGATCAAAATTAATTATTTGACCAAATAAAATCATGAATATCTATTTGATCAATTCAAATAACTAATGTTATATGTATTAAAAATAATATTGTTGGTGGGTCAAAAGTATGGATGACAATCGGCCACGACATACATGAACTTTGACTATCCATATCCATACCCGTGAGGGTAGTGATGACATTTTACCCTTCGGTAGCTGACAATAATATAAGTGAGTTAGAAACACATTTATATTAACTATATTTTTATATAAATTCCCATTAAATATACATCCACTCACTTTATATGAACTATATTTGTGTATAAATTATATCTAAAATTATATATAATGTCTCTTACATTTAAATGTAATACGCAAAAGTCTTGTAAACTTGTCTATTAATAGACTCGTACTAACAACTTAATTTTTTTTGAATATATTTGAATTTAATTTATATACTCATATTCGTTCGAAAGTAAAGTAAAAATGATTATAATAATCATTATTATTAGAGGTGTTCAAAAGAATTGTAATCGGCGGTTCTGGAAATCGAATCGTAAAAAATTATTAAAATTCTGAACCGCAACTGTATAAGAAGCAGTTCGGTTTCGGTTTTGGATTCAAATTTTCTGAATCGTGAACCAATTGATTTCGTCTTACGCCCATATAATAATATGTATTATAAATTCGAATATATAAAATACATATAAATAAATATTACTGATGAAAATAAACTATATTTGAATATTTATAAAATCTAACCAATTTATTTGAATTTTATGTATGCGTATTTATCTCAAAATCGTTAAATGTCTTGTTACACATCTTTATCCATCAATTACTCATCCATGTCTAAACTCGTATGAAAATAAACTCGCATTATATGAATTCATTTATTTATATGTATATATACATTAACAATTTGATTAAAAATTAAATATATACACCCATGTTTGCTACAAAAATAATTATATATAATTTTTTTTGAGTGTGAATAATTTACTTAAATCATTTATTTGTAACTACAATGCACACATTTCCTTACGCGCCCATATAATTCAAATTATTTTTTAAAATGAAATACATAAACACATGATCAATTTTCTCATGTGCTCATATAAGTGGATATTTTTATCTCTTATTTTTAAATGTGTATTATTTTTTTTATCTTTTATTTATTAAAGTGAGTATTTAAATGTTTTATTCCTAGCTTATATATATTAATTTTTTTAAATAACATGAACCATTTAATACATTTTAAGTATAATAAATAGATTTAAAATATCTACCCGTTGATAGTGTAATGCCCCTCCTTTTTAATTCCGAATAAAATAGCGAATCTCTTAAATTTTATGAACCTGTATTCAAATTACGAAAATCGAAGTTTCAAAATTTATGGAATGAGCCGACGTTGCTAACTATGAATTGATAGCGAATCATTATGTATGTGGATTAATGACCTTATGTAGATATAAGGCCATGATAGAATTGATCCTTAGCAAGAGTTTAATCAAATTATAGTTACTGGACATATATAAAGAAAGTAAGTGTAGCTTAATAACAAGCACTTATAGTAATTATGATTAAATGAGATTATTAATGAGTAATGGATGATCTTATGGTAGTTAATGTTATAAAAGATGCAATCATTTATAATAGTTAATATTAGTTAATGTCATTAGAATTATGATTGGCATTTTCAATGCTTGTATTTAATACATGTATTTAAAAAGAATGATTGGTACTTTAATGCTTGCTTTTAAATGTGAGGCATTTATAGGAAATTATTAATAAACCATTGATGGAGATTAATAATAAATCACCCATGGATATAGTACTCCAAGTTCCACATACATGTTACCCTACGAGAATAGACACCATTGAAATGTGTGTGTGTCTGCTCACTAAAGTCAAACATACTCCTTATAATGTGTAGACAAAGAAACATAATAAATAAATAAAAGTTAGATTACAAAGAAATGTATACATAGCAAATCTGGGAATTTCAGAGAAAGGGAGAAAGAAACGAGGCAGTGCTGAAGCATAAGGCAGTCTACATGTCAAATATCACAAGGAATCTCTAGACAATCTTCTATGCTTGTAGTGCAACCAAACCAAGAACTAAACTAGAAAAATAGACTAAAAAAGAGTAAAGGAAATAGTTAAGACAAAGGGGTAGATTCTAGGAGATATAGGAGCACAAATACACGTAAAAAAAGAAACACCTAGCCAAAGGTCTATTTTTTTTACTTAACCCAGAACCTGTTTTATGCTCACAAACCAAGTCAAGATTGAGATCCTTGTCTATAAAGTGGAAAGAAGAACAGGAAATATAAGGTTACAGGGAAATCTTCCATCTTTGGCAATAAAACAAGCTCACACTTAAAAAGAGGAAAATAGACATAGGTAAAGAAGGGAATATGGGGAAGCCAAGAGTTGGCTGCTCGAACAGGAGGAAGTGAGGATCCAAGTGTCCCTCCCACTCCCTACACCCTAGGCTGCACCACTTGAATCAATAGGATAGAGGAGGTAAGACATAAGAAGTTCTAAATGTACCACATAGACAAAAGAGCATTTCCCAAGTATAAGATTAGCAGTATGAAAGAAAAGATAGAATGGGGCAACTGTCTCTATACCTTGGCCGAATAGAAATGACAATAAGAGCTCCCAAGGCTGACCCTGTCACTCCAACAGGCTGCTCCACACCATCTGATGCTTCTATAACCTAACGTGCAACATACAACAGGTTAGCTATAATTTAGAAGAAAAGGCAATAAGAAATTCATTAGCACCAATAGTCCAAGGCAGGCAGGTCACTTCCCTATAAATACCAACCACTTCTACCTTAGACAAAGTTTTACACGCCACAAGGAACCTCACAAAACAGTAAACATTAGAACTTTTAGAGAGAATGTCTGGAGAAAATCATAAGAGGATTCCTGCAAAGTTTCAAGCAACATAGAAGTTGTCTTAAAGGTAAGCTAGACTAAACCATAATCTTGTGTTGATAAGATTTCTTAAACCTCAAGTAGAAATAACTTAGAGCACCACTCTTCCTACCCTTTCACATACTCAATAATTAGGAGAACATCTAGGACATTTAAGAGGATAAAAGAGGAGGAAGTACTGCTCATATTCAAACCAACAAACTACTGCCTATCAGGTAAGAAAAACCAAGAGTAACACCACAATTGAAATTTCACTATTTATGGGTTGTACTCTTAGAACATATATAGTATTAATGTGAACATGTAGACTTGAACTTAAATTCTAAATCTTCAGTTTCATCGCCTTAGTTAGTTCAAAGCATAACATACTCAACTACTTCTCTAAATGTGCTTATATGAACAAGACATATCCAAGCCAATACCATAGATCTTCCCTTCCAATTTTGCTTTAGAAACTTAAAGAATACAAAAGATATTCTGGAACAAATTCATTGATTCATCACAGCTTCATGAATCACAAATTCTTAGTGAACTAGACATGCTTCATGAACTCATAAAACAAAATCTAAACCTAGATGGTTGACGAGCTGTTATTCGTGCTCTTTTCGAGTCTTGTTTTAGGTCTAGACCGAGTCTTTTTCTCTTTATTTGTGTCGTATTTCGTGTCTGGGAGGACACAAGTCTTTGGCAAGCAATATGCAGGTCATCTCGAGAAAGAGGTAAGGTTATGCGCGAAGTAGCTTGGGCAGTCTAAAGCCCAAGGCAGGTACCGCTCGAGATCACACTGCAGCAGATGGAGACCAAGAGTAATGCATTGACTAAGACAGAGAACAGACCAAGCAGCCGGGAGGGCACAAGACAAAGGGCAAAAGGTGGGGATTCGCGGCAGATTTCATTCCTTCCGCGGAAAGGGAAACATATATTTCTTTCCTTTCACCAATGATTTGGGGAAGGATTGGGAATCTTTCATTCTTCGCGGAATATCTGATCAGGAAGGAAAATTTGCCGAAACCCTAGCCACCACCACCACACGAAAAGCCCAAGCCCATGGATTTACTATATATACCCTATGCTACAAATCAGAGAAACACGCATGAGAGGGGAGGGACGATGCCTGGCTGCTTAGTCTAGTTCTTTTATTTTTCTTATGAGTGATTGGGAGGAGAAAACAAGTCCTACGGGCAAAGACTTTTAATATTCTGTTGTGCTTTTGGCCTTGCCACGGGTTGGTCCTGGCAAGAGGATCTTTTGGTAATACTTTCATTTCAGTATTTAATATAAGTATGATTTTATTTATTTCATCTTTGTTCTTTATTTTCCGTATGAGTATCTAGGTTATTAGACTTGGCTTGGGAAAGTTGAATTAACTACGGACTTATAAGGTCTTCAGAGGTCTAACTGTGCATATAGTTGTCTTGGCGTGTTCCTAAAGTGTTGGATCTGAATCCTATACAACTTGATCATGTCCTCAGTGTTGTCTGGCTAGTAGCAGTCTTGGGCGAGATCAGGTTACAAATGCGAGCTGGAAAATCCAAGTGTTAGCTACTTTCTGCTTGCCAGCCAGAGGGATCAGTGTGGTGATGTAGGTGGGGACACCATGGGACGGGTGTCTGAGATGGTGCTCCCATGGTTGTTGTGTTCCCCGCGAATGCCTATTCGGGTACATCAGAGTAAGCTTGGTCCCGGAGCAATCTTGGGCAAGGAGGATAGATAGTGAGTAACCCTTACCCTCTGGGCTGAAAAGGTGTGCTGGGCAGGGCTTCAGTGGCTACGTGACGATTAAAAAGGGGGCTGCCTGAGTGATGCGTTTGGGTGGTAGGAGTAATACCCCATTCTTACAACTTTTACTATTCTGCTTGGTTACATCTCTTGCTCAAGGTAAGACCCGAATCAAAACCCCAAATAGTGACATCGAGAGAGGAATCCACCAACTCCCTGTGGGATCAACCCTGTACTTGCCACTAGCGGAACCTAGTGAAGAGTATCGGTTTATAAATTTATCTTGCCGGAGTGATAACCACTAAGCTACCGACAGATTGGTGCCGTTGTAGGGGAGTTGTGCTTTCCAGAATTTCTCTCTCACCTTGACTCAGTTCTTGTCCACGGTGTATGATTTGACCTAATCCTGAAGGTAGACTCAGAGACATTTGGTTTGATCTAGAGATCGAGAGAAACGCCAGGAGAAGAAGAGGCAGACAAAGGAGACAAGAGCAACTTAAGCGAGAGGCCCGTCAAGCAGCAAGAATGGAGGACAAAAAAGGAGAAAACAACAATGATAAAAATGGGAACCCACCCCAGGAGCAGACACTCAGGGAGATGATGTTTCCCACCAAAAACAATCTAAAACCCTCGAGCATCACCTTGCCCGAGATGGCTGACAACTGGGAACTAAGGCACTCTTTCATCCAGATCTTACCCAAGTTCAGTGACATGCTAGGATAGGACCTGCAAAGACATTTTCAAGACTTTAAGATGGCTTGTGGAACCATCAGTACTAACAAGCGAGTAACAAAGGAGTACATACGTCTGATATCTTTTCCTTTTTCACTTCAAGATACTGCTCGAGAATGGCTTTACACTTTACCTGCAGTAGCGTCATGACTTGGCAAGGGATATAGCAGAAGTTCCTGGAGAATTACTATCCTGTCTCGAGGATCTAGAACGCAAGGGGAAGGATGAGCACCATCCAGATGGGAGCCGGAGAGTCATTCTATGACTACTGGAACAAATTCAAGCTTATGTTGGCCAAATGACCGCAACACAATATCCCTGACTAGGACTTAATCCAGTACGACGTCAATGGAATGCGTCCTGGCAAACGGAAATTGCTGAATTCTGCATGTGGAGGTTCTATCTTGAACAAGCAGCATTCTGAAGCTTTCAGGTTGTTGAACGACATGGCAGAAGAATCTAGAGAAGATACACACTCCTTGACCAGGACCATGGGAAATGCTTCCGCATAATAGTCCAAGAAGAAACTCTCGGACTTTTGTGCCACTATGAAACAGATGATGGAGATGATGAAGCCAACCATCAAGAAGAATGTCAAGACGTGCCAGCTGTGTTATGCTACCACCCACTTGAGCGAAGAATGTCCAACCCTGAGAGAAGAAGAAGTCAATGCTTTTGGGCACACCAACAATGGAGGAAGCCACAATCAAGGCCCAAGGCAGAGATTCGACCCCCACTCACAATCTTACAATCCAGGATGGAGGAAGCATGAGAACTGTTGGGAACCCCATAAAATTTTATTAAGTTTTGATGATGCTCTTACAAAACACACTTGGAACTATACATGTTCTGTACATCTTATTTCTGATTTCAGTAAACCAGATGGTCGAAGCTAATTCAACCAGAAAGATGGAATTTGTCTTTGACAGAAAGTCAAACCAGCAAGTCTGGAGCAGAAGGCTGGAACAGAAAGCTAGAGCAGAAGGCTAAGTCAGAAACATAACGCCTAAACCAGCAAGTCTCAAGACAGAGAGTCACAAACCAGAGAATCTCAAACCAGCAAGTCTCAAGACAGAATGCTAAATCAGAGAGTCTCAAAATGAAGCTAGTTAACTTTGACAGAAAGTTAAAAGATGGAAGATGCTTCGAACAGAAAGTATTTCTACCAGAAGGTACTCTACCAAAAAGTATTCTAACAGAAAGTACTCCTACCAGAAAGTCTTTTCTACCAGAAAGTAGTTCAACCAGAAAATGGTTAACGTATGCTCTACCAGAAAGCATTGTCTACCAGAAAGTAGTTCAACCAGAAAATGGTTAACGTATGCTCAACCAGAAAAGCATCTCAACCAGAAAGTCACTAGACCAGAAAGGATACATCCAGAAGGGTAGAAGCAAACCAGATAGAGCAGAACCAAATCTGTCAATGAAGCATTAAAGATTTTCCATTGAAGATTTGGAAACTGAATCACTGATTGACATGAAGAAGGAAAGCAATCACAGATGATCTGCTTACCAATCATAGAAGATTCAATCAACAACTCTACAAGGAAAGAAGCGTTATGACTGGTTGGCAATTAACAAATCAAATCAAGCCAATCAACAAACGGCTAGAATTTCAAATTCAGAGCCTATATATGTTTGAAGATTTAAAGTCTGAAAATATAGAAGAACAAGAATATATACAAGCGCTATACAGCAGAAACACTTTCAAGCACTCTACCTCTAAATCAGACTTAAGCTTCAACCTGTTCGTGATCATAATCACACCAAACCACCTCGATTCAAGTCTGTCTTATCGAGAGAAGGAGATCTTTACTAGCTAGTAGTTTTCTAGTGGATTAACGTGAAGATAGCCTCTGTTTACAGTAGTTTTCTGTAAGTTGTAAAGGGACGCGACCCTTATTCGTGCATAAGTTTCAAACCAGTTTGTACTTGGAACTTGTGGCTCGTTCTCAGCGAGGTTAAATAAGAAGAGTATCCCAGTAGTGGATATCTAATCCAGTTTGGATTAGACCGTGGACGTAGGGGGTTTCCCGAACCACGTAAAAATAACTGTGTTATTTATATTCTGCATTTTATATTCAGTTGTTTTTATTCTGCATCTATCATACTCATTCAAATCTGCATTCTTAATCAACTTCCTAAATATTCGATTAAGTCTTCAAAAGATTTTCATAACAAGAGCACCGACTAAAGTCCACCATTATTCCGCACACAAAATACTTAGTTTGAAAACAAGTTCACACTTGCTTTCTGCTTTGTATATCTCACCTGAGAGAATTTATCTGGATAGAGTCTAATTGATTGAAAATCAATCTGTTCTATCACTTTGAGCAATCTGTAAAACAGAAAGCTTACATCTCTCTGATTAATTTAGTCAAGTAAACTGAAAAGTTTGCATTTGGTGTATTCCCCCCCCATACACCAAACCTTGCTCTTTCGGGACCAACAAGAACTTAATGTACGGAGGCAATCACTATCAAGCTCCACCTGGTGCTCAGCATCAAATCCAGCCAAGAGGGCCATCTCTATCCGAGACTGTACAGAACTTTTCCGAGGAGCACCACAAATTTAGTGATGAATTTGAGAAGTTCAAGATTGGAAGTCTAGGAGCCCTACAATCATTAGCCAATTAGATCTCCAACTTGACCCAGGCGATTGTCAAGATGGACAACAAGCAAGGATGACTGACCTCCCAAGTCCAGGTGAATCCCAAGCCACAGGTCAATGCGGTGACACTCAGGAATGATAAAGCTTTACCCGAACGAGTAGTGGAACATGCCAAGGAGATGGTAGAACCAGAGGAGTTAGAAGCTGAGGAGGAGCTGTTCAAGACAACATAGCCAGAGGAGCCAGTCAAGAAGCCTGAACTAGATAAGAAATCAGAGCCCAAACCTAAAGCCAAGTCTCCCACGAAGGCTCTGCAGGAAAAATTCTACTGCAAGCCACCTTTTCCCAGAAGGTTAGCCAAGATGAAAGAAACTGAAGAGATGAAGGAACTAATCAAGGTGTTCCAGAAAGTGGAAGTACATATGCCACTTTTGACTGCACTTGTGACTATGCCAAGATGTGCAAAATTCCTTAAGGAGCTATGTACCATGAAGATATAGTATCCTGACAACATAAGATTCCTAGTCGAAGAGATTATTTCCACAGTGCTCAAGTAGGATTTGCCAGTCAAGTGCGAGGATTCAGGGATGTTCTATATCCCCTGTGTGATAGGAAATACCGACATTAATCAAGCCATGCTAGACTTGGGGGCTTCAATCAATGTCATGCCCCTAAGTATGTTTAAGGAGATGAAGATAGGGCCACTGAAGCCATCCTGGGCCGTGATCCAGCTAGCAGACAAGTCAAGCGTATATCCAGAAGGAATAGTGGAGGATGTCTTGGTAAATGTACAAGATTTAATTTTTCGTGTTGATTTCTATGTGCTTAACATGGGCAGTTCCTCTGTCAAGAAACCTCTTATGCTTTTAGGTAGGCCTTTTCTCAAGACGGCCAAAATCTTTATCGATTGTGATACCGGGAAAGACGGAAGACATTGAGGAGGCCTTGCCCCAGATTCTGGATAAGACGGAAGATGAACCAGTCAAAAAAGAGGGCAAGGAGGAAAGAGTAACCACTGAGGAATTTGTCCAACCAGTGGAGCACCCGATTTCGAAATCACTTTTGAGTCCAGGTAACCCGATGAAATCATCCAAACTCAAACCACCAAAATTGAAGCTGAAGACCTTGCTCAAGCATCTCAAGTATATTTACTTGGGCAAGGAGAAGACATTGCCAGTAATCATTAGCTCAGAGTTACACCAGGAAGAGGAAGACATTATCCGAGATCTGCTATGGAAGTACAAGGAGGCTATAGGATGGACCTTAGCCGACATCAAGGGAATTAGCCCTACGGTGTGCCAGCATCACATTTTGCTTGAGCAAGATGCGGTACCAGTTCAGGATCCACAAAGGAAACTGAATCCAGTCATGATTGAGGTAGTCAAGAAGGAGATTGTAAAACTCCTTGACATGGGGATGATCTATCCTATTTCAGACAGCCGATGGGTCAGCCCAATCCACATTTTGCCTAAGAAATCAGGAGTACAAGTGGTGGAGAACGAGAACAAGGAGCTGATCGCGACAAGACTGCAAACATGATGGAGAGTCTGCATTGACGATAGGAAGTTGAACAAGGTGACCAGGAAGGACCACTTCCCACTGCCGTTCATTGACCAGATGCTCTAGCGTCTAGCAGGAAACAAGTTCTTCTGTTTCCTTAACGGATACTCATGATACATGCAGATATAGGTAGCACTCGAGGACCAAGAAAATACTACATTCGCTTGTCCCTTGGGAACTTTTGCCTACCGAAGAATGGCTTTTGGGTTGTGCAACACCCCTGGCACGTTACAAATGTGCATGATGAGTATATTCTCATATCTCCTTGAGCAGTGCATCGAGGTATTCATGGACGACTTCACCGTTTATGGGAGCAGCTTTGACCAATGTCTTGAGCACCTGGAGATGGCACTGCAATGGTGCGTGGACAAAGGTCTGGTGCTCAACTACGAGAAATGTCACTTCATGGTCAAGGAATGTATTGTACTTGGCCACATTATCTCTGAGAAAGGAATTGGAATGGATCCTACCAAGGTGGAAATCATTGCCAAGCTGCCATACCCTACCAATGAGAAGCAGCTGCGGGGATTCCTTGGCCACGCTGGTTTCTACCGCCGCTTTGTTAAGGATTTCGCCAAGATAGCCCAACCGATGAACAGGTTAGTCCAGAATGAGGTACCATGAAATTTTGACGAGGAGTGCAAGAAGACGTTTCAAATTTTGAAGAACCACATGACCTCGATATCGATAATTAGACCACCTGAATGAGGAATGCCCTTTGAGCTAATGTGTGATGCCAGCGGCTATGCCATAGGAGCAGTACTGGGCCAGAAGATTGGCAAGGAGAGCCATGTAATCTACTATGCTTCGAAGACACTTACCGGAGCCCAGATCAACTACACCACCAAGGAGAAATAGCTGCTTGCCATGGTGTTCGCCTTTGAGAAGTTTCGCTCCTATCTCTTTGGGAGCAAGACAGACTGACCACGTTGCGCTGAAGTATCTTATGATCAAGAAGGATAACAAGTCACGCCTGATAAGATGGATCTTGCTACTCCAGGAGTTCGACATTGAAATGAAGGATAAAAGTGGAGCCCAAAACCATGTGGCTGACCATTTAAGCAGGATCTTGAGGGAAGATGATGGAGCAACCCTCAATGAAAGATTTCCCGACGAGGAGCTATATGGGATAAGTATTGGCGAGCCATGGTATGCTGACATAGTCAACTACATCATCACGAAGACCTTTCAAATGGACCTTGACCAATACCAGAGGGAAAAGATTAAGAAGTAGAGCAAGTCATTCATCTAGGATGACCCATATCTATGGAAAAAAGGTGTCGACTTGATACTCCGAAGATGTATACCCGAGGAAGAACAAGAAAGCATACTTGAGCATTGCCACGAGAGGGACTGTGGAGGTCACTTTGGAGCAAGGCGTACAGAAAGGAAGATCCTAGATAGTGGGTTCTACTGGCCCACAATCATTAAAGATTGTTTTGAAAAGTGCAGGAGATGCGACCAATGCCAAATGGAAGGAAATATTTCGAAGAAGGACGAGATGCCCTTGATACCAGTCTTGCCAGCAGAAATTTTTGACATATGGGGCATGGATTTCATGGGCCCCCTGCCCAAGTACAAAGACAACCAATACATCTTGCTAGTTTTGGATTATGTCTCTAAGTGGATAGAAGCGATTGCAACTCCGAATGCAGATGCAAGGACCGTAGCAAGGTTTGTCTAAGCAAATATCTTCACCAGGGCATGTCCAAGGCAATAGTCAGCGACAGAGGTTCACACTTCTATAACTCCACCATCACTAGCTTGCTCAAGAAGTATGGAGTTACCACCGTATGTCTACTGCACACCACCCTCAAGCCAATGGGCAAGCTGAAGTCTCACCTGCATTGTGAAGAATATTCTAAGGAAGGCAGTCGGTGAGACAAGGAAGGACTGGAGTGACCACCTTGATGACGCACTTTAGGTATACAGGACAGCCTTCAAGACTAACTTTGGGATGTCTCCATACCGTATGGTATATGGCAAGCTATGCCACTTACCTGTCGAGATGGAGCACAAGACATTTTGGGCAATGAGTAAGATCAACCAAGACTGGGATGAAGCTGTTGAAGGAAGAAAGCTAAGCTTACAAGAGCTAGTGGAGATCAGACTTGAGGCATATGGCAATGGTGCCTTGTACAAGAAGAAGCTGAAAAAGTGGCATGACCACATTGCTCGAGGAAGGAGATTCGACAAAGGCGAGATGGTGCTGTTGTACGAAAACCGCCTAAGATTTGCCTCTGGCAAGTTATCTACCAAGTTGAGAGGACCATACATGGTCTGGGATGATTACCCTAATGGCTCCGCAGACATTCAGGATCTTAAGACCAAAATCATTTTCAAAGTCAATGGAAATAGGCTCAAGGCCTATTATGGATATCACCCTGGTCCAGAGGAAGCTTGATCAAGAAGCTGTAGGAACCATAATATTTCATATGGTCCATATTCTCGTGACCAATTCTGGATACCAAACGAACACATGCAAAAATCATTGTGCCTATTGCATGAAGATTCGAATCTTACTAGCAAATCCGGAAATGAGAGACTCCAGAGTGATCTTCCGACTTGTTCCCACGACGAAGCTTGACGTTGTGTGGCAACGATCCTCAAGCTTCCTCTCTTTGTGATTGTCGACGTCCCTCTCTCTCTTTTCCCTCTCACAGATTTTGTGCCCTCCTTTCTTGCGTGAGTGAATATTTTTAGGGTTAGGGCTTAAGCTACTATTAATACTATGTATTAATAATAAGCCCATCATCCTAATTAAATCACACAAGGGCCCATTAGTGAGAGATAGAGATATGGCCGAAAATAACAATAGAGCTTAGGCCTTTATTGGGCCAAGCGGGGATCTACTAGCTCGAATAAAGTTGGGCCTCCCGGTGTTCGATTTTCTTATTCAGCCCAAAATATAAATCGAGACACCAGTATTAATATATTTCCACTAGAAAATTAATACTGAATTACCTCTTTATTCTTTAGGTGAGTCTGGGCTAGCATTAGACTTAATTAATCTCCGTGTTTAAGATATCTAATACCCATTAATTAATTAATCCCTCTGACGATCAATTAATTAATTAATTAGTCATTCAATAATAAATGACACCTCGAGTGCTACCACTTAAACTTATTATCGTATCGGAACTAATTCCACCTGCAGGGTTTAATACGATAAACTTATTAAGTTCCTCGAGAGGATATTATCATCCTGTTATCAGCAGGACACGGATCCTTATTGCAATGTAATCGCCTGTCAAATAATAATTGCTACCACCCAAAATATCGAGTATATTGAGCTTCAATAGAACTCTCACCCTTGATAAATCAAAGCAATAGTCAATTAATTATTCACACCGATTAATTCAATTAAGGTTAAGACTATTTAAGTCACCAAGATCTTGATTCTTAATTAGTCAGAATATAAGAATACATCTCACTGTGATCCTGTTCAATACACGAAGGTACTAGCATAAATAAATAGTCAAGACAAACTATTTATCCATTTATGCTACAATCTAAACGAACAACTCGCCCATAGTTGCCTCGATTGTGAACTCAATTTATATCTCAACTTTTTCCAATTATATGATCTTCTGTGATCTATAACACACCATATAATCTATAGTATGAGTTAAAATGTACTTTTAATTGGATTATGCAATAACAATATTTCAGATAGAAGAAACGCAGTGAACTAAGGAATCCATGTATACAAGCATAAAGTCTTGCTTTCAGTATACAACCCTTCAATTCTCCCACTTATACTAAAGCAAACTTTTAGTATACAATGTGACTGATAAACATATAATATTCTCTAGCTATTACAACATCTCCCACTTATACGAAAGTTTAATTTAGTATTGGAAGATCACGAACTCCAAGGCCTTCAACATGCTTGTTGAACACCACACCAGGAAGACTCTTCGTGAAGGGATCAGCCAGATTATCAACTCCCGCAATATGCAGCAATGCAACATCACCATGCTTGACCACAGGCCGAATGTAATGATACTTGCCATCAATGTGTTTCATGGATTGATGACATCTTGGATCCTTGCTATTCGCAATAGCAGCCTCATTATCACAATAAATTGTAATACATTTCGGCAAACTAGGAAACACAGCAATCTCAGCTAGGAAGTTCCGGAGCCATACAGCCTCTTTAGCAGCTTCACAAGCAGCTACATACTCGGCTTCCATGGTGGATAGTGAATTGCATTTCTGCTTTACACTTCTCCACACAATGGCTCCACCTCCAAACATGAACACATAGCCAGTAGTAGACCGCCTCTTGTCCTTATCGCCTTGATAATCGGCGTCTACATACCCTACCGGTGTCAGATCATCAGACTGGTAAACTAGCGCATAGTCCTTAGTCCGTTTAAGGTACTTGAGTTTGTGCTTTACAGCAGTCCAATGAGCTTGACCTGGATTCACCTGATATCGAGCCACAATGCCAACGGCAAAACAGATATCGGGCCTGGTACACTGCATTGCATACATGAGACTTCCTACAGCCGAAGCGTAAGGAACTGTCTTCATGCTCGCTATCTGCTCAGGTGTTGTGGGACACAAGGCCTTAGATAGCGGAACACCATGTCTGAAAGGTAGAAAACCTTTCTTGGCATTCTGCATGCTGAACCGCGCCATCACAGTATCAATGTAGGCTGTTTGAGACAAACTCAACATTCTCTTAGATCAGTCACGACCAATCTTTATTCCGAGAATATACGCTGCCTCTCCCAAATCCTTCATTTGAAACTGTTGGGATAACCACTCCTTAATGCCAGACAATACATTCACGTTATCACAAATGAGAAGTATGTCATCCACATAGAGTATAAGGAATACCAAACTCCCATCGATACAGACCCTATAAACGCAGCTATCGTTGACACACTGCACAAAACCATAAGTTTTGACCACGTCATCGAAACGTTTATTCCAGGATCATGAAGCTTGCTTAAATCCATAAATGGACTTTTTAAGCTTCCAAACTAGGTGCTCTTCACCTTCCATGATGAACCCTTCCGGTTGTAGCATATAGATATCTCTATCTTCCTCAAGATACCCATTCAAGAATGCGGTCTTGACGTCCATTTGCCACACCTCAAGGTTCATATGGGCAACCATGGACAAGAGAGCTCGGATAGACTTAAGCATGGCTACTGGCGAAAAAGTTTCCTCATAATCGATACCAGGTCGTTGAGTATAACCCTTCGCCACTAGTCTCGCTTTGAAGGCCGTAACCTTCCCGTCTGGCCCTCTCTTGCGTTTGTATACCCATTTGCAACCAATAGCCTTCCGACCCTCAGGAAGCAAACATTTCTCGTATACATCCATGGCAGTTATGGATTCAAACTCTGAAACCATACATGCCTCCCACTCAAGAGCATCCGAATCTGCTAGTGCTTCGGCGTAAGTCCAGGGATCTTTTTCGATAAGCCCATCATCAATTGAATCCGTAGATTCATTGACAAATGCATATCGACTGGGTGGTATACCCTTTGTTGCCCTTTCACTACGTCGTGGCACTATTGCAGACTCAGTATCGATAGCCTGTGCATTTTCTGATGAGACTGGAAGTACTACATCTTGCACAGTGGGTTGAGTTGGCTAACTTGTCGTGCCAACCTCTTTGACCTCACCAAGGATAATTTCACTTCTACTTTTATGATTATTTATATAGTCCTCTTCCAAGAATCTCGCATTGGTGCTAATAACGACTTTCTGATCCTTAGGACAATCAAAGTAACCACCTTTCGTTCCTCTAGGATATCCTATAAATAGCCTTACTTCAGTCCTAGAGCTCAAATTATCGGCATCTTTGTTCAGCACATGTGCTGGACTGCCCCAAACCCGGATGTGGTTAAGAGAAGGCTTGCGCCCTGACCACAGCTCGGACGGGGTCTTAGTAACCGACTTAGAAGGCACTAAGTTAAGAATGTAACTTGTTGTTTCTAAGGAATATCCCTAAAACGAAATAGGCAAAGTAGCGAAACTCATCATCGAACGAACCATTTCTAGGAGAGTCCTATTTCTTCTCTCTGCCACACCATTCTGTTGGGGTGTACCCGGTGTAGTCAACTGAGATATAATCCCAGCTTCTGACAAGTATGCTCGAAACTCGTTGCTGAGGTATTCGCCACCGCGGTCAGATCGCAATGACTTGATACTTTTACCATGTCTTTTCTCTACTTCCGCCTTGAATGTTTGAAACTTGTCAAAACATTCAGACTTGTAGCGTAACAGGTAAATGTACCCGTACCTTGAGTAATCGTCAATGAAAGTGAAAAAATACTCGTACCCTCCACGAGCTTGAGTGGACATAGGTCCGCACAAGTCAGAGTGAACCAGTTCCAACACTTCTTTGGCCCTATACCCCTTGGCCTTAAAAGGCCGAGTAGTCATCTTTCCCTCTAAGCAGGATTCGCAGACTGGGATTGGTTCTACTTGAAGAGACTCCAAGATATCATCGGAAACCAGTCTTTGGATCCTCCTTAGATTGATGTGACCCAATATTAGGTGCCAAAGAAGAGTTTGGTTCTCAAGAGAAGTAGTTTTTCTCTTCTTTTGGTTTGTAGTCAAAGTATAAGTAGATGAAGAATAATCAAATTGACATGTAATAGTATAGAGAGAATCAGCTGCACTTTTAAATAAAACTTGACCATCTTTCATGAATACTGCACTGTCTTCTAAAAGAACAGAATATCCATACTTGCGTAATTGAATGGTAGAAATCAAGTTTTTCCGAAAATCCGGAACAAAAAGTACGTCTCTCAAAACTAATACATAACCATCAATAGATAAATGCACATCTCCAATAGAAACAATAGGTAAGCTTGCTTCATTTCCCATGGAGAGTGCTAGCTCGCCTCTACTGAGCTCCCTTATCCGCAGGAACCCCTGCAAGGTGTAACAAACATGGTCAGTTGCGCCCGAGTCAACAACCCATAAATGGGAAGACCTCGAAACCGAGTATGTTTCTGTTACTAGAGCAGCAGAAATACCTTGAGCTTTCTTCATCAGGGGACAGTCAGACTTCCAATGTCCTACTTGCTGACACTTGAAGCATTTCCCTTTCCCCTTTGGCTTGCTAACGCCTCAGGACGGGCCTAGCTTCTTGTTGCTCCCACCCTTTGCTTGGCCTTTCTTGCCATATGGCCCTTTCTGCTTCTTCCCACCTTTCAGTGCAAAGCTAGGACCTTTGGCAGTAGTAGCCAATGCCTGTGGACTCTTTCCCATGACTCCCTCCGCAGCAACAAGTTCATTGAGCAGTTCATTTAGAGTGAACTTTTTCTTGCCCATTACTGCATTGAGACGGAACTTCTCATAGGACATAGGCAGAGTGTGGAGGACCATGTCAACCTTAGTATCATCCTCGATACCTCCACCGAGCACGTCCAGCTCATTGAAATGATTAATCATTCCAAGCACGTGCTCGCTCACAGACGAACCTTCCGTCATCCTTGAAGACATGAGTTTCCTCATGAGTTCAAAACGGATTGACCGGTCCGATTCTCCAAAGAGCTGCTCGAGGTTCTCCATGATTACAGCCGCAGTCTCCATAGACTGATGTTGCAGCTGCAACACAGACGACATAGTGGTCATAATATAAGCTTTCGCCATATTATTCGCCCTATGCCACCGCTTGTGGGCCTCCCTTTGCTCTTCGGAAGACCGATTAGTAAGGTTTGCGGGAGCAGGAGTAGTAAGTACAAACTTATACTCCTCCGCGTCTAGGACAAATCCCAGATTGCGCTTCCATTCCATAAAGTTTGGACCGGTAAGCGGCTTTGCAGATAAAACATTCAAAAGGGGAGTAACAGTCATATCTGAAATAAACAACCAAGCGCACATTTAGAAAACACGTTACTCCATAAAGATTCGTAGCAATAATATTGTAACCTTTGGATAAAACAATATTATTGAAACCTCCGTTAGCCCATTGAAGTTACATGCAAGCCACGTTCGTGTGGACGTTTACATGTTCCTCGTTTGACCAGACACCCAGTCTTTGATTTCATTCTCTTGTCAACTTAATCCTTATGACAAATGAAACCAATAAACGGACCTTTACTGGACCACACAACTTCGAATAGGGACTCCGTTGGGGAGTTGTACTCGAAATTAACGCCTAAGCTATGACCATAGTTTAGTCAACAATTTGACTATCTTTTATTTTAACCCCTCCTAGAGTAATCCATGGAAAACTAACCCATGCAAGCCACGTTCGTGTGGACGTTTACATATGAAGCTCCCACTATTCACAAGCTCTCTGGAAGTAGGTGTATGTTAGGAAATTCTTGAAGCACAGAATGTTCTGCTTCATTCTCAAGCAGATTAATAACACTCTCTGCCTGTCGTTTCCTCTCTTCCTCCTCGTCTGCAGACTCTCCTTCCTCATCATCCTCACTGATTCTCTCCATTCTGTTTGGTGAGGGTGTGGGTGTTCTGGCAGGAGAGAAGTCTTTCTCTTGATATGGATGAGAGCTTGATTCAGGTTCCACATCAGCAGCTGGGTTCTCTACTTGTTCTGCTGCTGTTTGTGGTGCCTCTGCTTCTTGTTCTGTGGGTGTGTGTTCTGGCATATCTGACTGTTCTGCTGTATCTGCTGGTGGTGGAGAAGGCTCTTGTACTTTCTGTAGTCGACGTTTCTTTTGTTTGGGCTGCGATGCTGATGTTTCTATTTCAACAGAGCTTCCTCGTTTACGAGCTGTCTTTTCTTTTACAACTTTCTCTTTGGGAGCTTTTTCTTTCTTCTTTTCAACACCTTTAGTAGGTGGTATCCATGTAGGGTTGGAACTGCCCATTTCCAGAGCTGCCACTCGATGCACCTCATCAGGTATTTTGTTGAAAAATTGTGGTGCGAGTCCCAAAGACATCTCAAGCTGATGTTGATCTTTGGGTATGGAGAGATTGGTGTTGAATTCCACAGCATCATCCCAGACTTTTTGCTTGAAAAATCGTTCTACCATCAGACTGATCTTGGTGGAATGTCGTAGATTCCTTCTAACTTCCACTGAAATTCCTCTGCCTCTGCTATCCTTGGTATATGTGACCAATTTCGCTTCCTTAGCCATCAGTTCAAACAGAATTCTACTCCAGTTGACTCGAATATTAAGGACAACGGCTGTGAGAATTCGGAATTTCTCAGGGGTCACTTGATCATATGAGCCGCTATGGTTGAGAAAGATTCTCTGAACCAATTCAAGCAGTAACTTGAAGCCCGGTTGTAGTAAAGCGCGCTGAAACATTCTCCCAGTGTATTTGATCGGTATCACCATCATTGTTTCCACTGCTTCTTGTAGTTGCGCAGGAGTGATATCATCTAATGTTAGACCTTCGTCCTTCACCCTATATGCCTGGTTGATCATTTCAATCACGTTGTATGGTGTTTTGCTTGTTCTGTCACCAATCGGCATCAACACATTGGCCTCAAATCCATGCTTGTCATTCTGCCATGTTAGATAAAATGTGGCAACTTGTTTTGCCAAAAATATATTCGGATGCGAAGTGACAATGTTGCAGAAACCTAATTTCATAAGAACATTCAAAGCAAATATATATATATATATCCATCAGTTTCTGTGAACAAATATGAATATCCTCACATGAACAGTAAATTAGAAGAATAGGACATTTTAACAGTTCATAGGTCACGTAAAGCAATTCATGTAGCAAGTTGCAGATATAATGAAGAAATAATAAACTGAAAACCTTTGCAGCGTGTAACCATGGCAAAGATTTCTTCAAGTTTTCGAAATCCGTGTGTGTCAAGCACAGCATAAGGTTCAGGTGAAAGGAATTTTTGAACTTCAGCCACATGTTGGAGAAACAAAGAAGTTTGGGGTGCCATGATCAAGACGCAAAATGTTTTGGGAAGATTTTTGCAGAGAAAACAGGTTAAGAAAAACTTAAGTGTTTAATGAAAGTAGTGTTCAGTGCAAAGAAAGTGAAGGTGAACAGTTCTGAGAAATATATCGCATATATATAGCATAGAAAATGAAGGGTTGGATGAATATCTCCCTTATTAGATTTCCCGCTTCATTCTTTGTTTTACCGCCTTTCCTTGCGTGAGATATACGCTCTAGATCCTAGGGTTTGTAGGCGAGCGTGTGCGTATCTCTTACTTTTCGGCAACTTCCCTTTTTCTATTTCTTGCAGGGATTTTCTCGATCCCAGCTCCCAAAGTTGTGCTAATCATCACAAAAATAGAAGATTTTAGAAAATCTAGGACAAGAAATAACTTTTCAGACTGCAATCTCGTAGATTGATTATGGGAAGTGACGTCTTTTATCTCGGTCGCTTCAATTTCCTCAAAAAGTTCCCCCTTGACTTAGTAATTAAGAAATAATTTCCACGTGATACTCTTATTTGAGTAAATTATTACACGTGAAATTATTATTTTCTTCTTGACATGCTGTAATTCTTGACGGCATTCTGTTGTCATCATTCTGGTAACCTTCTGTTGTTTGCATTCTGCTAACTTTCTGCTATTAGCATTCTGCTAACCTTCTGTTGTTCTATCATCTAGACTTAGTAATCCAAGCTTTCCACACAGCATTTTAAATCTTTCTTCTGGCAGAGCTTTAGTCAAAATGTCAGCACGTTGGATATCTGTATGAATCTTCTCGATCTGGATGTGCTTTCTCTCCACATGATCTCTAATAAAATGATGTCTCAGATCAACATGTTTGCACCTTGTATGAAGTACTGGATTTTGTGTTATAGCTATTACACTTGAACTGTCACAGAATATTGGTATCTCTTTTACTTCGATCTCGTAGTCCCTTAGTTGCTGTTTTAACCATAAGATTTGTGCACAACAGCTTCCAGCAGCCATATATTCTGCTTCTGTTGTTGATGTGGCAACAGATGTCTGCTTCTTTGAAAACCAAGATATCAACTTGTTTCCTAGAAACTGACATGTCCCAGAGGTAGACTTTCTGTCCAGTTTGCATCCTGCATAATCTGAGTCAGAATAGCCTGTTAGTTCAAAGTTGTCGTCATGTGGATACCAGAGACCAACGTGGGTTGTTCCTTTAAGATATCTAAGTATCTTTTTGACAGCTTCCATATGTGATTCTTTAGGATTGGCTTGATATCTGGCACATACTCCTACTGCAAACGTGATATCTGGTCGACTTGCAGTGAGGTATAATAGTGAGCCAATTATGCCTCTGTATTTCGTTATAGGTGCTGGCTTGCCTTCTGGATCTGGGTCTATATTTCCATTCGTCTGCATTGGAATCTTAGCTGGCTTGATGTCTTTAACTCCAAACTTGTTGACCAGATCGTTAATGTACTTTGCTTGGTTTACAAAGATACCATCTGGTAGCTGTTTTACCTGCAAGCCTAAGAAGAAATTTATCTCGCCCATCATGGACATTTGATATTTGTTCTTCATTAGTTCAGCAAATTTATCACATAAATGGGAAGAATATATCTGCACCAAAAGGATATGTTCTTTGACTTTAATGACAAACAGTGTTTTGTCAACAGAACCTCTCTTGAAACCTGATTCCAGCAGAAAGGTTGATAACGTCTCGTACCACGCTCTTGGTGCCTGTTTTAATCCATAGACAGCTTCAGCTAATCTATATACCTTCTGGTCAGGATTTCCTTCTTCAAAACTAGGTGGTTGTTCAACATATACTTCTTCTTCAAGTATACCATTTAGGAATGCACTTTTAACATCCATCTGGTACACTTTGAATTTCTTGTATGCTGCATATGCGAGAAATAATCTGATTGCTTCCAATCTGGCAACTGGTGCAAAAGTCTCGTCAAAGTCGATACCTTCCTGTTGACTGTATTCCTTTGCAACAAGTCTAGCTTTGTTTCTGACTACTTCTCCATTTTCATCTCGTTTATTCTTAAATACCCATTTGACGCCAATTACTCCCTGATGATTTGGTCTGTCTACCATATACCAAACTGGGTTTCTTTTAAACTCATTGAGTTCTTCTTGCATAGCAATGACCCAGTCTGTATCTTTGAGTGCTTCATAAATGTCAGAGGGTTCAGCACGTGATAGATAGCAACTGAGAAGTGCACTCTCTCCATGCATTCTTCTGGTTCTTACTTTATCACTTGGGTTCCCAACAATCTGTTCATGAGGATGATTGTCATGTATCCATCTCCTCCTGCTGGTCATTTCTTCTTCTGATATCTCAGGTTCTGGTTCATTTGTTGGGTCCTCAAATTCTGGATGAGATGTTTGAAAAGGATTGTCCACTTCTGGTTCTTCAATTTCTTGATTATTGTTCCAACCATTTGTATCTCTTGATTCTTCTGGTTGATCGTGATTTTGTTCAATGTTATCTCGTTCTTCTGGTTGATTACCTTCTGGTTGAATTCTTGATCTGTTAAGATCCAGAATGATGTGTTCTGTTCCCCCTTGCTGTGAGCTTATTGCTTCAGCATTAGATGGAACATTAATATCATTATCATCGGTTGTATTCCAGATTAGAATATCTTCTAGCAGAATTCCTTCTGTTCTCTTTTCCTTGTTCTGGCCTTGTATATGATCTTCACTCAACTCTCTGTCAATGATAAAAGACTCATCAAAGACAATATGAGGTGTTACCTCCACAATATGGGTCTTCTTGTTGTAAACCCTATAAGCTTTACTAACATCAGAATATCCTAAGAATATTCCAGCGTCAGCTTTACTGTCAAAGGTTTTCAACTGTGATTTCCCATTATTATGGATGTAACACAAACAACCAAAAGTACGGAAGTAATGTATCCTGGGCTTTCTATTGTTCCAGACTTCATATGGTGTCTTCCCATGTCTGATGGTAACTACAGCTCTATTCTGTGTGTAGCAGGCTGTAGAAATTGCTTCTGCCCAAAATTTCTTAGGTAATCTGGTTGCATTAAGCATAGTGCGAGCTGCTTCTTTTAATGATCTGTTTCTTCTTTCAACTACACCATTCTGTTGAGGTGTTCTGGCTGCAGATGTCTGATGTGTGATTCCCATCTGGTTGCAGTAATCCTCAATTTTCTGATTTAGGAATTCTGTACCACGATCTGTTCTAATGGTAGTAACAGAGACTTGAAATTGATATGACTTAGTCGTTTATGCCACAGCCAACTAGTTTCTGATACTGTCTTAGTGACCAGACATGTCTCAATCTGGTTGTCCCATTGCACAATATATAACCTATCCTGCAATTTTCTGGTAAGGAGTATCTCATCTCCTTCCTTGCTTTTCACGAAACAATTGTTAGCATAAAAAACAATCTGATTACCGTTAGCACAGAACTGACTTACAGAAAACAGATTGTGGCTAAGACCCTCAACATATGATACATTTGTGATGGTGGTCTTGCCAACTCTTATGTTTCCATATCCTCTGGTATATCCTTTTGAATTACATCCAAAAGTGACCTGAGGACCTGGTTTCTCTATATAGTCTGACAGTAGGTTCTTGTCACATGTCATGTGCTTCGAACAACCACTATCTATGATCCAGATTGCACCTTTAGCTAACTTGTACCTTCTTGCAGTCTTCTGGTCCTGCAATTAATCACACTTAGCTACCCTTTCAATATTTGGGTGCTTGGTTATTAGTAAATGTTCCTTTTCGAATCCAGAACATTTTTGGGATGGGGACAGCAATATAGCAAGTGATAGTATTTCCATCATTATCAACTTTTGACACAGAATGAACTATAGATGGATGAAATCTTTCTGTTCCATCATTCTTCAGTCTTTTATTAGTGGGTACTGTCCTGTTGACACTCTTGTTGGGTAATGTCTTGTTGACATGTTTGTTTGTTAATGTCCTGTTGACATTATTGTTGTGTATCCCTTCTGTTCTTGTGTAATCTGCTGGTTGTTCTCTTGTTTGATGGTACTGTCTGTTGCTAGTCTGTTTCACCATCATCTTCTGTGGTTGATCTTTCTTGTTTCTAAGGTTTATCACTTGATCTGGTATTTGTTTCCTTTCTGGTACGAATTTTATGGTGCTAGAGGACTTCTCTGAGTGGCCTGGATATCCTACTCCAGATGTACCCTTTTGCTGCATGTTAATTAGCAGTTTAGCACGTTCATCACTCTTGTAGATCATTTCTTTTCCTTTCTTGATCTTTTCCTCAGCTACGTTGTTTCTAGTGATAAGATCCTTCACTTTTGAATTTAGTGAGTGAATCTCACTGTCCTTTCCTTTGATCTGTTCTTCCAGATCGTTGATGTTAGCAACAAATTTAGTGTTTGCTTTACTCAATATCTCTTCAGATTTCTTCAATCTGTCGTTTTCTTCAACAACTTCTCTAAATAGTCTTTTGATACTCGAGTAGTTCTTGAACATCTCATTAACTTCATCCCATGAATATTCATCTTGATCTTCTACTTCCTGTTCCAGGTAAATATTATTTGAAGAATTAGAGTTGCAAGAGTTTACCTCTACATCATCCAGACCGTTGTCTAGTCCTACATAGCATTCATCCCAATCTTCTTCTTCATTGGCAAAGAATGCTTCATCATCTTCTGATGAACTATCTGACAGGTGACTTGAGCTAGAGTCTTCTTCTTCTGCTATCATGGCTTTACGTTGAGCTTTTAGTTTTCTGTCTCTCTTAGCTCGTAGTTCTTCTCTTTGATTTTTGGATAAATCTGGGCAGTCTGTTTTGAAATGGCTTGTTCTCCCACAACCATAACAAGTATAGTCAGTAGGATTAGTGATTTTACCATTCCCTCTACTTTCTGTTTTGTCATCAGATCGTTCTGCTTCTTTGTTCTTCTGGTATCTGCTCTTGTTGTCTTTGTAGAACCTTCGATACATTCTTGATCTGATTTCCATTTTATCCATTCTCTTTGCAATCATTGAGAATTCTTTGAGTAACTTATCATAACCTCCTTCTTCTGTTGTGGCAGATGCTGTTGATTCATCTGTTTTGCACTTCGCTTTGAAGGCAGTCTCTTTCTCCTTCTTTGAGTTATTTTCCTTTTTGCTGGAGGAATAATCTGGTCCGTGAAACTTTCTGATGTCACATTCATGGACAACTAGATGATCAAATAGTGCTTCTACAGATAAGTCATTAAAATTAGCACGTAGAGGTTTCATAGCTGAGTAAATTTCCCAGCTTGGCGGTAGAGCTCTCAGAATCTTGAGATTCTTCTCTCTCTGTGTGTACTTGTTCTTTTTGAAGGCAGAAACTTCAAGTAGTACTTCAATGAACCTGTTCTTCATCTGCTCGATGGTTTCTCCAGGTTTCATCTTCAATTCATCAAACTTGTTACATGCTAGGGATCTCTCAAGGCTTCCCACATTTCTTTGGCTGTATCGAGATCTTGAATCTTAGCCAGATGGACTCCTTTTACAGTACTGGAAATAACTCCTTTGGCAAAATCATCAAGATTTGCTTCTCTTCTTTCTTCAGGTGTGTATTTTCTGGGATCTTTGAGTATATCCTCTTTAACAACTCCTCTTTCAGTGATGCGAGTTGTTTCTTCAGTAATGGCCAAAGGTCCTTCTTCAATTACCTTCCACATCAGGCAGTGATGAGCCTTGAGACACATCTTGATTCTAAAAACTCCACTCTCTGTAACCTTGGATGGAGAATTCTTCGCATGCTCTGATAACAGATGACTCCATAGCAGATAATATGCTAGTGAATGAAAAGATTTTCTAAGATCTATTCAAGTTGACCACGCAGGTTTTATCCCTGTTAAACAAAACTATGGTCGTATGAACCACCGCTCTGATACCACTTGTTGGTCTCGAAAGAGCAAGGTTTGATGTATGGGGGGGGGGGAATACACCAAATACAAACTTTTCAGTTTACTTGACTAATTAATGAGAGAGACTTAAGCTTTCTGGATTACAGATTGCTCAACGTGACAGACCAGATTGACTATCTAATCAATCTTGTTCTGTCCAAGCAAAATCTCTCAAGTGAGTAATACAAAGCAGAAAGTAAGAGTGATCTTATTTTCTAACAGTGTATTCTGTGCGGAATAATGGTGGACTTAGTCGGTGCTCTTTGGTTAGAAAACCTTTCAAAACTTAGTCGAGTATTTAGAGAATTGATTAAGAATGCAGTTTGAATGAGAGTGACAGATAGTGAATAAAACAACTGGAATAAAAATGCAGAAAGTAAATAACACAGTTATTTTACGTGGTTCGGGAAACCCCCTACGTCCACGGTCTAATCCAAACTGGATCAGATATCCACTACTAGGATACTCTCTTATTTATACTCGCTGAGAACGAGCCACAAGTTTCAATTACAAAGCAGATTGAAACTTATGCACGAATAAGGGTCGTGTCCCTTTACAACTTACAGAAAACTACTGTAAAACAGGATTGCTTCACGTTAATCCACGAGAAAACTACTAACTAGCAAAGATCTCCTTCCTCTCTCGATAAGACAGACTTGAATCGAGGTTTGATTGCGATCACGAACAGTTTGAAGCTTTTGTCTGATGTGTGTGTAAATTGCTTGAGAATATTTCAGTAATATATCGCTAGCACCCCTCAGACTTTAAATCTCCAAACATATATAGGCTTTGAATCTTGAAATTCTAGCCGTTTGTTGATTGGCGTGATTTGATTTGTGGATTGCCAATCAATCATATCTCTTCTTTCCTTGTAGGGTCGTTAACTGAATCTTCTATGAATGTAAAGCAGATCAACTGTGATTACTTTCCTTCTTCGTGTTCAATCAGTGATTCTCTTTCCAATTCTCGATGGATGAACTTTAATATTGACGTGATAAGAGATATGATGAGAAGGGCATTGTCATCTGGTGGTTTTGATGGCTCTATTGATCTGTTACCATCATTGACAGGTTTGGTTCAACTCTTTCTGTCTTGGTTGGAACCTTCTGTTTATGCCCTTTCTGGTTCTAATGCTTTTCTGGTTGAACACCGGTTAAGTACTTTCTGGTTGAGTAACTTTCTGTTAAAGTTAATTTGCTCCAACTTTCTGTTCGAGACTTGCTGGTTCAACTTTCTGTCTAAGACTTGCTGGTTCAGCTTTCTGTTAAAGTTGTTTTGCTCCAACTTTCTGTTTGAGACTTGCTGGTTCAACTTTCTGTCTAAGACTTGCTGGTTTAGCTTTCTGTCTAAGACTTGCTGGTTCAGCTTTCTGTCTAAGACTTGCTGGTTCAACTTTCTGTCTAAGACTTGCTGGTTTCAACTTTCTGTTAAAGTTGTTTTGCTCCAACTTTCTTTCGCTTAGACTTGCTTCTGCCTTCATCTGTTTAGAAGAAGACCAAATAGAAATAATACAGAACATGAATAATATCAAGTGTGTTTTCGAGATAACATCATCAAAACTTAAATTATTTGTGGGGTTCCCAACACCCTCCTTTCTTGCGTGAGTGAATATTTTTAGGGTTAGGGCTTAAGCTACTATTAATATTATGTATTAATAATAAGCCCATCATCCTAATTAAATCACACAAGGGCCCATTAGTGAGAGATAGAGATAGGGCCGAAAATAACAATAGAGCTTAGGCCATTATTGGGCCAAGCGGGGATCTACTAGCTCGAATAAAGTTGGGCCTCCCGGTGTTCGATTATCTTATTCAGCCCAGAATATAAATCGAGACACCAGTATTAATTTATTTCCACTAGAAAATTAATACTGAATTACCTCTTTATTCTTTAGGTGAGTCTGGGCAAGCATTAGACTTAATTAATCTCCGTGTTTAAGATATCTAATACCCATTAATTAATTAATCCCTCTGACGATCAATTAATTAATTAATTAGTCATTCAATAATAAATGACACCTCGAGTGCTACCACTTAAACTTATTATCGTATCGGAACTAATTCCACCTGCAGGGTTTAATACGATAAACTTATTAAGTTCCTCGAGAGGATATTATCATCCTGTTATCAGCAGGACACGGATCCTTATTGCAATGTAATCGCATGTCAAATAATAATTGCTATCACCCAAAATATCGAGTATATTGAGCTTCAATAGAACTCTCACCCTTGATAAATCAAAGCAATAGTCAATTAATTATTCACACCGATTAATTCAATTAAGGTTAAGACTATTTAAGTCACCAAGATCTTGATTCTTAATTAGTCAGAATATAAGAATACATCTCACTGTGATCCTGTTCAATACACGAAGGTACTAGCATAAATAAATAGTCAAGACAAACTATTTATCCATTTATGCTACAATCTAAACGAACAACTCGCCCATAGTTGCCTCGATTGTGAACTCAATTTATATCTCAACTTTTTCCAATTATATGATCTTCTGTGATCTACAACACACCATATAATCTATAGTATGAGTTAAAATGGACTGTTAATTGGATTATGCAATAACAATATTTCAGATAGAAGAAATGCAGTGAACTAAGGAATCCATATATACAAGCATAAAGTCTTGCTTTCAGTATACAACCTTTCAAAAGCAATACTACATCTATGCCAACGACGTTTAATCAAGGCGCTGGCCAGGAGGCAACTTGGTATCTTTATTTGTTTTAGTTTTTCTTTATTTTTTGGTTTTATTTTTGGTGTGTTTTATTTTTGGATTTTAGCTAAGGAGACCTATTGACTCATTCTAACACTTTGCATCAAGAAAAGTGTGTGAGTGGGGGAAAGAAAGCTCCTGATTTGTTTTTCCTCTTGACCAACCCGGGAAGTTAAATTTCCCGCCTTAGGAAACACTAGTTTTGTGTCTTGTGCAGTGAAGAATTAAGAAGCGGGAACGCGAAGCGCCGCGGGAGTTGTTACTCTGAAAAGTAATTGCCACCTACGTCAGCGCGTCAGTCAGGCCATCAAATGCCTCCATCTGCACGCCTGCCACCCTATAACCGCCTAGACCCACTCCTTCACTCCTCCATACGTTACAACCTCCTCTCTCCACCTTCACCTCTACAACTTCCATACATTCTTAACTGCCCTATAACCATAATTTAATTCACCACTTCATCACTTTACTCTCACCTTCATCGCATCCCACACCCAAACACTCTCTCCAGAAACACCACCATCTTCAACTACCTACACCGCTTCCCCACATTCTCCGCAACCACCACACGTCCAAACCCCTTGAGCTTCTCAAAGGCCCCCATGAAGAAGAAACTTAGTAGCCAACCTTCATCCACAACCACCGAACCTCTACCTTCACCAACCACTACCATTACAGAGACCCTTGCCATGGAGGAACCCAAGAACCCAGCCGTGGAGACCACCCAGACTCCTACGCTAGAGGCGGAGAACAAAAACCCACCACCAGTAAAGATTGAAGAGGCAGTGGAGGAGGACGACGAGGAGGAAGCAACAGAGTAAGAGAAGAAAGAGGAGATTGAAGTCGACCAGCCCAAAGAAGCCAGCCAGAAGGGAAGCTCCAGCAAGGCCACAGAGGAGGAAGCTGAAGGTCGACCGTTTTAAAACCATCGTGATGAAGGAGAAAGTAACCCCGCTGAGAAGGACTAGAACAAGGGCAACCAAGGCCGGGGTAAGTGAGATGGAAGGAAGGGAAATAGTGCTCCCCAAGACCATCAATTTCAAAGTGCTGAAGCAACTGGGCGGGGAAGAGAAAGTACGGGAAAAGTTTAGAGCAATCGGATGGGAGAAGTTCCTCGACTGGGAAACCACCACCTACGGTGACCTGGTCAGGGAATTCTTTGGCAGTGTCAAGATAGAGGTCGAGATGGGAGCAATCCCCAACGTAATGGAATTCTCACCCACGGGCAAGCAGCAGAAGGTGGCTGTAGAAGACCTAGATGTAATTTTAGGCATGATTGATTTCAAGGAGAAGTTTAACCTCGAGTACAAGCAAGCAATCAAGGTAGTCCCCAACGCGCTCAGGGAGTTGTGGAACCGGATGTGGGAAGGTCTTGCCAAGACCAAAAACTTCAAGGGAAGCGAGTCTAAGGCTTCTGCCTTGGTGGATCCGGCGGTCAAGATGTGTCACCGCATCTTGGCCATCAACCTCTTTGGCAAGAAGGATAATAGCAATATCGTGTCCAAAAGTGAACTCTTTATACTTTGGGCCATGGAACAGAAGAAACGACTCATCTTCTCCTCATTCGTGGCAAACCACATCCGCTACATCCTGTCTAAGCCCCAGCAGCGCATGTCTCTATCCCACCTACCTACCTTGATCGGAAAACAATTTGGTTTGATCAAGTCTGACTACGAAGGATTCTTGGAGAGGGAGGACCACTTTGACATGGCCACCCTGACCATGATGTTTACCATTGAGGAGAATGCTGATGGAGACCCCCGCATTGTTGAAGACCCCCGTCGAGAAGCCGAACGTCTACTCCACCAAGAGCGGTATGAAAGCAGCAAGGTCCCCCTCGCCAGAACCAACGGAGGACCTGACAGTCTACCTCAACCACATCGACAAGACACTCCGACAACTGCAAGATGCCCAACTAGTCTACTTCGAGCACGTAGGTTTCAGGTACTCCCCTGCTCGTCAATGAATCAGTCTTCTCTTTATTTTATTTTATTTTATTTTTCCTTTTTCTTTTTCTTTTTTTTTAGGTTTTTAGATTTTTATTTTCTTGTGTTTTTTTTTTATTTTGTTTTAGTCAGAGTCAAGACCAGGGAGCCAGTCCGATTCTGATCACTTTACCTTGAGCAAAGTGTGTGAGTGGGGAGGTTCCCAAGTATGTTTAGGATAGAGAGTGTTTTTTATTTATTTTCTTGTTTAGAGTCTTGCCAGCATGCTAACTTTATGTGTATCTTGAGCATGATAGACATAGGAGTTTTGATGTATAGATCGAGCATGTTCTAGGATAGTTAGGTATGATGGAAATTCTATCATGTGAGCACGTATACCCTGTGAGATTTTGAGCCTTAAATGTTATATATATCTGCTTAGCATGATTTTCCTTTTTGTGTGTATATACAACTGCTTGCTTGATTGGTTCTAGAACTTGTCTGTCTTCTTAGTCAAAACTCTACAGCCCTGGTCAAGTCTCTAGAAGATTTAAGTACTTTTTGTTCATAAGCCCAGAGCCAAAATTTCCTACCAGCATTCATATTCCCTTGCAAGCCATTTTGAGCCTTAATATTTCTTTCGCCTTACGCGCATATTAAAAAAAATCCCATAAAGGCCTACCCTAGTCGGGATGAACATATGGCAGAAAGAATAAATCCGTGGAGCAAAGAGGAAGGGCAAGACACACTCCCCTGAATGGTTGCCCTGGCTTTCAGCTGGACAGCCCAAAAAACAAATAAAAAAAATTAAGAAAATATAAATAAATAAATACAGGGAGTGGGAATCCAGAAAAGTAAGGAGTAGAAAAATAGAAAAATTCCAAAAAACATGTACTCTAGAAAAATAAGTGCGCTAGGGCCCGGGAGAAGTCTATGTGTAATACCCCGAAATACTGTAGCCATAATTAAAACGTGATTAAACCTTAATTAAGGCTATGCATCCTTAAGAGAATATTTTTATGAGATTAAGAAGAGTTTGAAGAATCTATTATACGATTTAGAAGAGAGAATTACGAATATTCGTTAAGAAAGAAAATGGAATTTAATAATTCCATATTAGAGATAAAAGAAAGGGGTTGAGATAGAATAAACTCAGACGATGCATACCCCTCAGAAGAGAAAATTTTTATCTATTATATAATATAGAAAAATGGATTTAGAAATTTCATTAAGCTAGAAAACAGGCAAATTAGAGAATAAAAATTTATTATTACCATTTCGGTAATAATTAAATAAGTTTTCGATTAAAATTCGGATTGAGAATCCGACAGTTGTAGTAGAACCTACAAATTATGCTCAATTTTCTAAGATATATAGAAGAGATTATTATAAAGACTTTGTTAGAAAATATGGTTTTTAGAGGGAATTTATTTATTAATTAAATTTGTTCGGTATCTTAAAACTCGCATAAATTGTTCAAATGAACTCGGAATCACGAACGGTCTGAACCGGTGGATTCCTTGTGTCGAGATGAGTAATCCAGTATTAATATCTCGGAACCCAAAAACGGATGTTCTAGAAGGTTCTAGAAACCCCTAGAGTGATGTAGAATTATGTATTTAATTATTTAATTAACCAATTACATGAAATTACTTAAGAGATAAGAAATTGTCCTAATATTTATCATCTTCTACCTCCCTTCACCCCCTCATTTTCGAAAATTGCTCTTCCACCATAGACAAAAATTTCTTCTTCCATAATCAAGCTTCTAAGCTAGGTTTTGAATCCAAAATTTGAAGAAAAAGTGTCTTTGAGGTACTATCTTCTATCTTTACCTCTTTAATTTATAGAAATTGAAGAAAGTTTGCATTTTCATCTATGATAAATTATGCTTTATGATTCATGAAGATATGATGTTAATTTCCATATATGTGATATGAAATGAGTAGAGAATCATGATTGAAGTAAGAATTTGAAAAGAATTATAAGATATGAAGAGTAATTAGATTTGCCCTAAATCTTCACCATAAACCCTAATTTGATTTTGAAGAATATGCATGAATTTGCTTGAATTGGATATGAATAAGTATCATTAGACATCACTAAGCATGATTAGAGCAAGAAATTAGATCAAAAATCAATTTTCTAATTTTCTTCTTAAGGACCGAAAATTGCCCTCAAGTGTTCTATAAGATTTTGATTTTATTTGTGTAATTTGAGATCATAATTGGAATCAATGGTATGAATAAAGCTTAGAATAATTAATTGGGAATTTTTCATGCACTAGAATGAGATTTTCAAAAATTTAAGAATGTATGAAGTTCATGGTTTATATATATGTTGATGGTAAATTGCTTAAGTGATGATGAATAGAAACTAATTAGATGATAATAAGCATAGATAAACTAAGAATTTGAAGATAGAATTACCACTTCATGGAGATTCATAAAATGCTTGGAGAAGGGGATGATCCAAAGGTACATGTAGAGGGTTTAATGGTTTGATCTAATACCATAGATATGATGAGGGAAGAATATGAAGTATAATGTGGAACTATGAGATTAAATTAGCCAAGTATGTAAAAGTTGGAAATTGTTAGTTTAGTAAGTAAAGAAGTGAAGTGATGATATAAGTAAGATAAATAATGAATGAGAGGTTAAATTTGAAGGATGCAATAACCGAATAAGTTATAAGCATGCGAAATGATAATCGAAGTAGATTATAAGAAGAATGAGAATTAAGTATGAGAAACTAATTAACTTTGAATCATTATAGAAAGAAGAGGTAGATGAGATCGAGGGGATAAAAGTGGAAGGAAAAGAGAGGATCTAGAAGACGAGGATAGATGGTGGTTATGAGCAAATTAGTTCCTTAGCTCTAAGAAACATCCAGGTGGGCTTTCTAACTAAAAGTTATGCACGTGCTAAAGATTTATTTATGCATTATGTTTTATGTTAAAGAAGTTGACTTGCCTGTTTTTAAGCATGTTGCATATTGCCTATCTACGAGAGAATTACGATATCGGCCCTATGCCGGACGAGCTGCCGGTAAGGGTTTGTGTACACATTTGTGACCGTGAGCCGGTGAGCGGATCGGCCGGTCATAGTGTTTGAGAGGGAGGCCTACCTCTCAACACAAGAAGTGCGTAGATATGGTATTACAGATTTCAGATTTATGTCTGCAGACACATTTCATGCATGCTCAGTTACATTATTTTCAGAAAAGAAAGATTTGGCAAGTCAATATTTTAGCTCTATGAGCAAGATTTTAAATGGTTTGGCATGTCTCCACTGAGTGCTTTATGTACTCACGCCCTGCATGTTTTCTTAACGTGCAAGTTGAGCTGGAGATGGCGATGGATTCGAACACTGTAGTTGTTTTGTATGCGAACCATTCAGTGAAATATAGATTGTCTTATTGTTCATGTTAGTTGTTTGTATGTTGAGTTATATGTCGTCATACATGTAGCTCAACTCATGATTCCGTTGCGATCCTATGTTTGTTGTCATTTGACGTCTGGCACCTATGTATTGGTTTAGTCTTTGGTATCCATGGTTTCACTTTCCTTTGTGAGTTATCATGTTCTATCTCTATCTCTTGGTTGCTTGAGTTGGTAATTTGATGTGTTGAAACTCCAAGTTCAAAAATATAGTAAACTTTGATTTTGCAAGAAACAGGGCATCCTCTGTTTTTCCCATTTCTGCACGTTTCACTGGTCCGTTTTTTTTGAAATTGGTGTCATTTGAAAGCTCTTTTCGATAGCTTTCCAACGCCTCTTTCGGATCTTAATTCGGAGTTCGTATGAGAAAGTTATGGGCTTTCGAAGTCGACGTGTCGGCCCTGCCCTGTTTTACGCGAGAACTTATATGAGTTTCTTTGCAACCAAACATCATTTGCTAGAGTTATTCCTAAGTTAAGTGAGTCATGGTCTAATCTCTTGACTAAGAAAGGGTTAAGAAATTGGGCTGTGACA
>JAPKLX010000290.1:261306-307117 GCA_026898415.1 Leonotis leonurus | reverse complement strand
CCCTATGATTCACTCGAATGGCTTGACAGTTATATATGTATGTGTGCGATTTCGGCACGTGTCTACTGAGTACAATTTGTACTCAGCCCTGCATGTATTTCTAAACGTGCAGGATAAGAATGAAGAAGACGTGGGTGCTATGTCGTGCTTTTGTCGAACTCCATAGTAGCTGACTCTTGGGGGTTCTACGTGTCTTCACACACGTAGAATTTTATTACGCGATCCTGCATATTCCGCTGCTAGACTTCTATGTAATAGATCTGAAACTAAACTCTAAATTCTGCTATGTAATGTAACGAGCGTATGACTCTGACTTCCCGATCTACGGGATATGTCCTTACTTTATGTTATGAAGGGAATATTTATCATCTTTCTCTTGTCATTTATTCTTTCATTGGTCATGTTCTCGGCTTTACTAGAATTAGTAGAAAGCGGGCGTGACAGAGTGGTATCAGAGCATTTGAGCTCTATACCCAAGAGTCTTTCTTCAAACCTCGAGTCTAGTATCGTTTCACTAGACTAACCAAACGAGTCGACAAAAGCCTAGCACCCCGGCGTATCCTGCCCCTCTAGACGTGGCACACGCCTTACGATAAAAGCTTCCCAGTATAGAGAGATTTGAATCAAATCTCTCACTCTAAGTTCGGATCTCTAGAACTTAAGAATCATCTCTTATGACTAAGGAATTAACGACAAAACATAAACCCTTTGAACAAGAAGATAGAACGCAAACTAGAGTGAACTTTCTCGAACACCTCAACGAATCGAATGAACAAAGAAGAATCATAACGATATCTTCTTCGACTTTGCAAATAGCGGTAAGAGTCAATATTTATTGATTCACCGTCAACTCCGAACTTAAGAATAAACCGCAAGTTGGTTAACAAGAACCTAAGTATCTAAGAACGATAAGATGCGAAGGAAGCAAATCCAAATTCCAAAATGGGAATCTAAGTATCCAAGAACAGTAAGACCTAAAGAAAACAAATTCCAATCCTCGAACGAGATTTCACCCTAAGGGCATTTCCCTCCACTAGCAACCAAAACACCAATAGAACAATTGACTTAAGTAGACCATGATAGCTTATGATGTATATTTAGAATGGGATATTCCGAGTACTGACTACATGTCTATTTCTTTTAGTGGCGAGGTTTATCTAGACTGCTAGGAAGAGGATGACGCATAGACCCGATCCTTTACGTGCATACCAGTTCTACGGACCCGACCCGCGGGATACCTTAGGGGAGTTTTTGGGTCATTACTTGAGGAGGTGGGAAGCCGCTAGGCTTCACGGAGCAACAGAAATGGATGGAGTGATGCGACTGATTCCGTTGTTGCCTGCCAGGTGGCAGGGATGGGCCCGAATGGTAGTGGGCGATTTTATCCAGCCGATCGGACACAGTTACGATCGTGGGGTTGACGTACGGGGATTTATTACCACGATCCTACATTTTTGGGAGACATACCATAGCCCACCGGAGGGACCATACATACGACCCAGCGATTTGATCATAGCAGGGGGCGAGCCACCGCTTTGGGCACCCCTGATTCAGACATACCTTCCGGCAGGAGTGATCCCCATAGCTCCGACTTATAGTCTACTCTATGGCGAGCCGGTGCCGGAGTTCCAGGCACCCCGCGACGATGGTATGGAGCCCTTCAGCCCTGCAGAGGAGCACCTTGCACTTCCCGCTCCACCGCAGACACAGATGCCAGAGTACCGAGGGCGCTACGAGGCTGAGTTAGGTCCCTCTCGCCCCACTACAGGAGTACGACGACTGCCATCTTCCAGTCGACCCCTAGCTGCCGACGATGACTCGAGCACGATGCCGTTTTGGCTCGTTAGGACCCGACTAGCGGATGGTGACGATAGGGGCAAGGCCCCAGTTCTGGAGACATCGGAGGAGGATCGCCGTCAGCTCCCACACTCTAGGAGCTCTGAGAGACCGGGCCTCACTCTCACCCCAGCTGACGAGGGCCCCTCCCGGAAGAGGGAGGCACCCCTCGATTGGGACGAGTTCGACGCCAGGATCCAGAGACTGTTGGAGAGAGCGAGGGAGCCCCTGAGGATATATGGTGAGACGATAGCAGGGGCACCCGAGGAGGACCCCGAGGAGGATCCGGAGGAGGAGGATCCTGAGGAGGAGGACCCTGAGGAGGATCCGGAGGAGGAGGATCCGGACGAGGACCCGGAGGAGGAGATAGCTCCCGAGATCGACCCCGAGGATGAGGCTTGGGAGCCTGACTGGGATGAGGAGGCCCCGGACGAGGAGGAGTACCTTAGCTGCGTCACCCAGGAGTAGCTAGGTCGATATTTTGTATTCATCTGTAACGGATCATACGTATAGACCGTACCGATGATATATATTTTGTAGTCGGAAACGATAGTTATTATAAACCGTTCCGTACTAGTATAGCATATCGGATATTTTGGACAGCACGAAAACACAGTAGCTAGTGTTTCGAGGCTGAGTACCTATTGTGATGGCATCCTAGAAGAATTTTGTATTGAGCTAGACCTCGCTGAGGCAATATATGATATGAATTATGATGACCTTGAGGGTCCATTTTGTTATATGCAATACCTATTTCTAAATCTGTAAATTTCATTGCTTCAAAATATCAAATGCTAAGTAAGACTCCATATTATTAAGTATAAATACGCAACAAAATCTCCCCACTAAGATAAGAACCACGTATATTAACAGAATGCCGCCAAGAGGACGCCCGAGAGGCCGAGGAAGGGGACTTAATCTGAATAATGAGGAGAGAGGACCGGCCACAGAGCGGGAGGTAACCCCACCCCACCCACCGCCTGCTAGAAGAATCGAGGAACTCTTCCTCCGACAAAATCCACCCACCTTCAACGGGTTAGGTGACCCAGCTGAAGCAGAGGTATGGGTGCGCGCATTGGAGCGCATTTTCAATTTCCTCCGTTGCACGGATCAGGAGCGCATGACGTGCGTTTCTTTCCAATTGACGGGTTCAGCTGACTTCTGGTGGGAGGCCAGGAGGAAGACAATGACCCCTGAGCAGCGTGAGAATATGACTTGGGAGGAATTTAAGACGGGAATATACGATAAGTATATTCCTAAGAGCTATAGGAAGAAGAAGGAAATGGAATTTTATAACTTGAAGCAAGGGAGGATGTCGGTCACGGAATACGACCGGACCTTTTGCGACATGTCTCGGTATGCCCCAGAGCAGGTGGATACCGATGAAAAGATGGCTGAGAAATTCTGTGCCGGACTGAGACACGAGATCAGGATGGCGCTGGCTAGCCACGGGGGCTTATCCTACCCGGAATCACTAAGCCGCGCCCTAGATATCGAGGCGGCTATGCCAGGAGAAAGAGCAGTGGCTGCGGCACCACCAGCGTTCACCCTAACACCTTCCCAGAACCATAAAGGGAAGCGCAAGTGGGAGGACAATCGGGGCAACACAGCTCAGAGGAAGCCATGGGAAGGGCAAAACCGGTCCCACCACCCGGAAAGGTCAAACTTTGTAGCACCAGCCAATGATCACCCACAGAAATATCCCACTTGCATGAAATGCAAGAAAATGCACCTGGGAGAGTGCCGGGCTGGCAGCGATAGCTGCTTCGCCTGTGGGCAGAAGGGACATATAGCTAGGACCTGTCCCACAAGGCAGCAAGGAGGAGGCTCCAGGCCTAACCAGCCAAACCAGAAGCAATATGTTCGAGCCATGCAGGCTCAGCCTCAGGCTCAGCAGCAGCAACACCAGTTGCCGCCACCTCCACCTCAGTACCCTCAGTACCCATCTCAGAGGAAGCCACAGCGAGCCCGGGCTTATGCAATGAACCAGAAGCAGCCAGAAGGGAGTCAAGGAAATCTGACAGGTATGGGAATACTCCTAGACACCCCAGTGATAATTTTATTTGATACGGGAGCTTCTCATTCCTTCATTGCTAAGTCATGCGTAGAGAACCTAGAATTGGATTCGGAACTTATAGGAGCATCCATGAATGTTTCTTCACCTCTAGGAGGAGTCACTACTATCACTCATGCTTGCTCGAATCTGAGCCTGAACATAGGATCTATTAAGGTGCTAGCGAACAATCTTAGCATACTACCGATGAATGACGTGGACATAATCCTAGGAATGGATTGGCTAGCTGAAAACTATGCCACGATCCTTTGCCATGAGAGGCAAATATCTTTCCGACACCCTGGGAAGGAACCTACGAGCTTTCATGGGATTACCGCGACTCGAAGGAAGTCGATTATCTCAGCCTTACAAGCCGAGAAATTGGTAAAGAAGGGTTGCTCGGCGTATTTAGTTTCTTTGAATGGAGGAACCAAAGAAGAGCAAAAAATCGAGGACGTAACCATCGTACGGGAATACCCAGACGTGTTTCCAGAAGAGTTGCCGGGCCTACCTCCAAACCGACAATTAGAATTTACGATCGATCTAGAACCCGGATCTGCACCAATTTCCAAGGCACCTTATAGGATGGCACCGAAGGAGTTGGAGGAGCTCAAGATCCAACTCCAGGAACTTTTAGATCTCGGTTTTATCAGACCCAGCGTATCCCCTTGGGGAGCTCCAGTACTCTTCGTAAAGAAGAAGGACGGCACCCTAAGAATGTGTATAGATTACCGAGGCCTGAATAAGATGACTTTGAAGAACCGGTACCCATTGCCGTGAATAGATGACTTGTTCGACCAACTGAAAGGAGCAAGTGTCTTCTCAAAGATCGATCTGAGATCGGGATACCACCAGCTAAGGATCCGAATAGAAGATGTTCCCAAAACGGCATTCCGAACCCGTTATGGACACTACGAGTTTGTAGTGATGCCATTTGGATTGACTAATGCACCCGCCGTGTTCATGGACCTGATGAACCGCATCTTCCACCCATACCTTGATAAATTTGTCTTGGTATTTATAGACGATGTTCTGATCTACTCTAAGAGTGGGGAAGAACACGAGAATCATCTGAGAATCGTCTTGGAAACCCTTAGAAGCGAGAAACTCTATGCTAAATTCAGTAAATGTGAGTTCTGGCTCAACGAAGTAGCTTTTCTCGGACACATTGTGTCATCAGAAGGGATTAAGGTAGACCCCGCCAAGGTGGAAGCAGTTGAAGGATGGAAAGCACCCACAACTCCTAATGAAATCAGAAGTTTCTTAGGGTTAGCAGGGTACTATAGGAGATTCATCGAAGGATTCTCCAAAATAGCTAGACCGATGACTCAACTTCTTCAGAAAGGGATCAAATTCAAGTGGTCGCCAGAATGCGAGGCTAGCTTCCAACTGCTAAAGGAGAAATTGACCACTGCTCCTGAGCTCGCAGTCCCAGAACCCCACAAGGAGTACGTAGTCTACACCGACGCGTCCAAGATCGGGCTAGGGTGTGTACTGATGCAAGACGGGAAGGTGATAGCTTATGCATCCCGACAGCTCAGACCACACGAGCTCAATTACCCTACCCACGATCTGGAGTTAGCTGCCGTCGTACACGCCTTGAAAATCTGGAGGCACCACCTCTACGGAGTTCGGTGCGAGATTTTCACAGATCATAAAAGCCTCAAATATTTCTTCGAGCAGAAGGACCTCAACATGAGACAGAGGAGATGGCTTGAACTAGTAAAGGATTACGATTGCGGTATAAACTACCATCCGGGTAAGGCTAACGTAGTAGCCGACTCCTTGAGTCGTAAAACATCTTCGAAACTGGCTTGTCTCCTCACCCGAGAGGCGGAACTCATAAAGGAGTTCAGCAAAATGAATTTAGAAGTTCTACCACCCCCCGAGACCGTAGAAGGAATTCTTGCTACTCTAGTAGTCGAGCCTGACTTACGGAACAGGATTCTGGAGGCACAAAGGACAGACGAGGCTTTAGAAAGGATCAGACTCCAGGTGAGAAAGAACGAAACCCCGAATTATCAGGAAGGAGCCGATAATGCCATCACTTTCGAGGGAAGGCTATGTGTCCCGAATGATCCAGAAATAAAGGAGATAATCATGAGTGAAGCGCATGACACTCCCTATACCGCTCACCCCGGGAGTACAAAGATGTACCGTGACCTGAAGAGGAAATTCTGGTGGGAAGGAATGAAAAGAGACATAGCGTCCTTCGTGGAAAAATGTCTAGCTTGTCAGCAAGTCAAAGCATTACACCAGCGACCCTATGGGAAGCTACAACCATTAGAAATCCCAGAATGGAAGTGGGAGCACATCGCTATGGATTTTGTGACTGGATTGCCTAAGTCCAAGCGTGGAAACACCTCTATCTGGGTGATTGTGGACAGACTCACAAAGTGTGCTCATTTCATACCAATAATGATCACCTATGGATCGGATAAGCTAGCCCAACTGTACGTTCGCGAGATTATACGTCTCCACGGCGTGCCAGTATCGATCACCTCAAATCGAGACTCGAAATTCACATCCAGATTTTGGATGAGCCTGCAAAAAGAACTAGGCACTAGACTGAACTTCAGTACTGCCTTCCACCCACAGACTGACGGACAGTCAGAAAGAACGATTCAAACCCTAGAAGATATGTTAAGAACTGTGGTTCTCGACAGAGGTGGGAGCTGGGAAGCAGTACTACCCTTGATAGAATTTGCCTACAACAATAGCTACCAGGCAACAATAGAAATGGCGCCGTACGAAGCCCTGTACGGAAGAAAGTGCCGATCGCCGCTTTATTGGGATGAAGTCGGCGAGCGAGCAATAGTAGGTCCTGATTCTGTTAGTGAAATGATCGAAATTGTTCGTCAAATCCGAGGAAGAATTAAGGAAGCTCAAGACAGACAGAAATCCTATGCCGACACCCGCAGAACTGAACTACAATTTGAGGTGGGAGATAAAGTTTTCTTGAAAGTGTCTCCGTCTAAAGGAATCATTAGATTCGGTGTTAAGGGAAAACTGAGGCCCCGTTTCGTAGGACCCTACGAAATCTTGAAAAGGATAGGATCGGTAGCATACCGACTGGCGTTACCACCAAGCTTTGGGAACGTGCATAACGTTTTCCACGTATCTCAACTTAGAAAGTACGTGTTTGACCCAAAACACGTTATTCACCAAGAAGAGATGATCCTTAACCCCGACTTGAGCTATGAGGAGAAACCCGAAGCTATTTTAGACAAGAAGGTTCAACAGCTTCGAACCAAGTCAATAAATCTAGTGAAAATATTATGGAGGCACCATGGGCAAGAAGAAGCCACCTGGGAACTTGAGGATAAGATAAGAGAAAAGTACCCAGAGCTATTTGACGAGGATATGCAAATTTCGGGACGAAATTTTTAGTTAGAGGGGTAGAATGTAATATCCCATCTTTTAATCCTAAATAAATTTTCTTCAGCTTTAAAGTTTCTCAAATATCTCGTACTTGGATTAAAATTTCGAGACCAAATTTCGATAATAATTTTGGGAATAACGAGCACTTGCAACAATCAAATAGTTAAAGTCATCTTTAATCTGATTACATTGACGAGATGATCATTGAGGGTGATTAATGCCTAACGCGATTAGTGCTATTATTAGTGTTGTATTTAGTACACATAAGTAATTATTAAAATGAGAAGTACGATTAGTAATTATCGTATAATACACGGTTATACCTAAAGGAAATAAATCATTAAGATATACTAAAAAAAAATATAGATGCATGTAATATATATAGATGGTGTGATATACAATTATTCGTACTAAGATTAGCACAAGGGAGTATGTACTATATATATATATATATATATATATATATACATATATATATACGGAATATACATATGTAGTGCAGTATCTATATATATAGCGCATTATGTAATACATATATATAACGATACGTGATATATACATATATATAGGATACCAACATGAAATCAGATTGTAAGAGCGTGCAAACTGTTAGATTCCCCATAACCCGATTAGCAAGGCATTAGCATGTAACAAGCAATCTGCCCCCCCCTATTAATCCTAGCTGCACAGTGACGCTCCAGCTTCTCCCCAATCGCCATGCCTGCAAATCCAACGGATTAAGCAAACGCATCAGTAGAGAATAGGGATTTCAATCCTCTATATAAAGGGGAAAGAGTTTAGCTTAAACCACACCTAAATACCACCCACACCGAAGTGCTGCCGAACTGGAAACAAGAAGAACCAGGGGAGAGAATATAGAGACAGCTTGAGGTAAGAGTTTGAAGCTCTAGCATTTTATGTTCATGCCTCTTAAAACTAGATTTAGGAATGGATTATACATGCAAAACAGCTTTAGAATGAACCTAGCATGCTTCGAACTTAAGAACTGATTTGAATTTAGAATGCCTAAACCCAGAGTTAGGTGCTGCACTTTAAACGTGGATGAAATCAGACGAATATTGATATGCAATCTATCCTAATCTATAACCTACTTGACGAAGAAAAAGAAGAAGAAATAAGAGAACTTACCTATTTAATTAAGGAAGCGGTGGTGCACGGCTTCGGACGAGCTCCTAATGGCTTCGGACAGTTCCGAAGTACCTCGGACAAGCTCCGAATGGCCCCGCACCACTCCGAACAGCTTCGGATGGCCTCGAGCAGGCCCCGAGCGACCTCGAACAGGCCCCGAATGGCTCCGCACCAGCTCCGGACAGCCTCGGTTGGCCTCGAGCAGGCCCCGAATGGCTCCGGCAAACCTCGAACAGCCCCGCACGGCTCTGGACAGCCTCGGTTGGCCTCGAGCAGGCCCCGAACGGCTCCGGCAGACCTCGAAGCCACCCCGGACGACCTCGAACCAACCGAAACCAATCTGAAAATTTAGAACATTCATAAGACTCCATTAATTCATAAACATAAATGTTCTATAACTAAGTAAAACAGAAAATGAAACAAACAATGAATATAAATAGAAGCGGGAGAGCACGACGGAGAAGATAGAGGAGAAGTGGAGGAGGTGGCTGCTGGAGCTCGGGCTGGAGCTCGGCAATGGAGCTCGAGCTGGAGCTCGGGCTGGAGCTCGGCAATGGAGCTCGGCGCTGGAGCTCGGTGCTGGAGCTCGGAAGGAGCTCGGTGATGAAGCTCGCTGCGGGAGCTCGCTGCGGGAGCTCGGTGCTGGAGCTCGGTGGTGGTGCTACGCGGTGAAGGGGCAGAGTTGTGATGGTGGCGCTACGCGGCGATGGCAGCGTTGTGATGGTGGTGCTGCTGCGCGAGCAGAAGCACGGCGCTTCGACGAGAGCGTGGTGGTGCGACGTGATGAATTCCAGAGGGGTAAAGGAGAGCCGAGAGAGAGGCGGAGCTTGGACGGGAAGAGAGGGAATAGCGACGGGAAGGCAGAAGCGATGGCGCTGTGATGGGCAGGTTGCGCTGCTGCTCGACGCCGGGAAAGAATCTGCGAGGAGCTTGGCGACGTGGTGCTTCGCGGCTGAGAGTGAGAGAGAGGCGGAGATGGAGCAGCGGTCGGAGGAGAAGAAGAAACGTGAGTGAGAGAGAAGCAGAGGTGAATTGGGGAAGAAACAGAATTGAATTTGTCTAAGTATGAACTTAGAGATGTCTAGGTATGGGCCGAGAAATTAATATTTGTTGGGCCTAGTAAATGGGTGATTGGGCCGAAAATATACAGAAATGATGGGCCAATTACATTTGAAAATGGGCTTGACCTATTATTAAAAAATGGGCTCACTTAATTAAATTAATTGGGCTAAGATATAGCACTTGGATCAAGACTTAAAACAATTGGGCTAAACCCAAGAATATAATCTTAAAGCTAAATTAGGAGATTTAATTTATTAATTAACAATTAAATTTCTAAATTAGAATTTAATTGATAAATTAGAATTTAGTCACATAAGAAATGATTAAATTATAAATTATGCTTATGGTGGCAATTAAATGATTAATTTGCTTAATTAGAAATTATTTACCTCAAGTTAAGAATCGAGATATTAAATTAGAAATGTCTCTAGTTAAATCACCCGATAATCATTCATTGGGTATAGTAAATTCCCGATTTATACAGTGACTTAGAAATCATTATACGACTCCTCTAGAAATGCAACTCCTAGACTCGTATAATAGTCGAGTGTTAAAGGCCGAGAATAAACTCTCAAGATAACCAAGAATAGAAATTCCTTGCACTTAGAATTTATTTGATATACTCGAGTAATATATCTCACTCGAGATTCATATTAAAGGTTTCGACGAGAGGTCGGATCCGCAACACGAGAACAAGGCAAACACCAATCAAGACCATTCAAGTAGGCTTTTCTTACCCTATGAAAATATATGTGTGTATGCTTTCAAATGAAATGAGATGTTTTCAAAGGCACTGTCTTGCCATAAATGTTTTCAATTTATGTATGATGCCTATCTGTTATATGATAATCGAATTCGGGTTCCAGTGGATTAGCGTCTCCACTCGAACTAGTGTACACAATGGACTGTGTGTCAGCGAAAGGTTGACCGGTCAAGTGTCTGTGGGAAGTGGCCACTTCCCCGGCACATAGAACTTCAGATATGGTTGATTACAAAGAACTAGGACTGCAGTCAAACTAGAACTTTCTCAAGAAATGATTTTTGTGAACATAGGTGCTTTAGAGACAAAATCCCTATGATTCACTCGAATGGCTTGACAGTTATATATGTATGTGTGCAATTTCGGCACGTGTCTATTGAGTACAATTTGTACTCAGCCCTGCATGTATTTCTAAACGTGCAGGATAAGAATGAAGAAGACGTGGGTGCTATGTCGTGCTTTTGTCGAACTCCATAGTAGCTGACTCTTGGGGGTTCTACGTGTCTTCACACACGTAGAATTTTATTACGCGATCCTGCATATTCCGCTGCTAGACTTCTATGTAATAGATCTGAAACTAAACTCTAAATTCTGCTATGTAATGTAACGAGCGTATGACTCTGACTTCCCGATCTACGGGATATGTCCTTACTTTATGTTATGAAGGGAATATTTATCATCTTTCTCTTGTCATTTATTCTTTCATTGGTCATGTTCCCGGCTTTACTAGAATTAGTAGAAAGCGGGCGTGACAGTTGGGTAGGCTGGTTCTGACAAAAATGAGCTCATACGAAATAATAAAAGTAAACTCTAAATAGAAATCAAACTAAAAACAGAATGATCTTTAAAAGTGCTAATATTTTACCAACACACAATATTCAACATTATGCTTAATTTCACAAAGTCTATCTATCTATAATAAAGTTTGTTTTTAACTTTGGAACCCAATTATAAAAATCAAACTAAAAAATGTTTTACCAAGAATCTAACTCACAACAATTGAAAATTAGTAAAACATTTTACCAACTCACCACATTTAACACTTTGTTTAATTTTATAATATATATATATATATATACATACATACATATAATAACGCAATTAAAAAAATCTAGGGCCCCCAAATTCTGAGGTCCCGAGCCGTCGTCCAGGCTCACCCGCCTTGAGGGGCGGGCCTGATGTTGGGGTCCCCACACCAACCATTTACCTTTTTCTTCTCCTATATATTGTTGCATGCAATCTCCATTTCCCTTACTTATTCTCCAAAGTTTTTCCATTAGTCTTATTCTCAGCTTCTCTTCTGCAGGCCCGTTTTATAGCAAGTAATTTCCAACACTGAAAGAGTAAATTAAAGAAGATGATGAGAGTAGCGGTGGTAGGCGGAGGCGTAAGCGGACTGCGGCGGCATACGTATTGGCGAAGGAAGGGGCAGAGGTAGTTGTCTATGACAAGGACAATTGTTTGGCCGGCAATGCTAAGACTGCTACTGTTGACTCCATTTCGCTCGACCTTGGTTTTATGATTTCTTTGCAGGTACGACCTTTCTTCATTCATGTGGACACGTTTTCAGGGTTCAATACTAACTGTCTGTTATGATTATTGTTAATTTGTAGTATCAACCTATTTATTTATTCATTCAATTTTAAATGAACGTTTAAATTAATTAAATACTGATCTAAGTGTAGTGTTAATTGATTTTGAACCAATACTTTCATCTCAAAAGTAATTACTCTATCATTAAATTAACACATATTTAATTTAATTTTAACAATTCTCAGACGATTTAACCGTCCGCTCTGATAGTTCAGCTGTTGGTTCATCCATCTATATAAGGTATATAAGGGATCACGTTTTCGTTTTGACCGTCTCATTAAAAATTATCCTTTTTGTAAAACTCTACACTTTATTTTCTTAATTTCCGTATCGAATTTCTTATGACCGTTTTTTACGAAACGAAGGGATTAGTTGGTAAATAGTTGAAAATCGACGATAAATTATTTTACATTAATATAATTAAAAATATAAATTTCAAAATTAATTTAAAAATATTAAAAGTAATATATTTTGATAAATTAATAAATTTTGTACTAAATTTTATTATTAAAGTTACAATAATTTTTCAATCATTGCAAATAATAATGGATCATCCTGTTACTAAATTCAAAAGTTTCATTACCAATAAATATTACACCAATGAATATTCTAGTCGATTTCGATTTATTTAAATTAGTATACGTGAATGATCATCAATTTTGTCGAAATAGTTCTAGATAAATCAAACTCATAATTTATTTCATTGAAATATACAAAATGATGATAAATAATATATATATATATATATATATATTTTGATATGAACTCACTATCACAATATATAATTACTTCTCATTAATTTAATTCGAGATACTACAATATTACAACTGAACATTTACAAATCAGTAAACCTAGAAAGAAAAAGAAAAGAAATATAAAACTTTAATTTCAAAATAAAAGAAAAAGAAATAGAAATAGACATCATATATAGTGGTCTCTTTTTCTCTCTGTTATAGACTGTTAAAGAGGGGGAAAAGACCAAAAGCCATATAAGTATTGATCAGCTTCCACCACTTATTCAATTCAATTTTCTCTATAAATACACAAAACATGGAATTCTAGGGTGTGTCCGCGTATGTACGTATGCATGCATGCATGAAGGGCCGTACTCAATGACGGATGCAGAAAAAAATGTTAGGAGGCTAAGTTTCAATGAATTAATTAAAAAATAAATTTTGCTATAATTTTAGCCGATAGTAGGAGCTATTGTATAAATATACGTAAAGATACTGATAAATTAACAATTTTTTAAGTATAAAATACATCAAAAAATTTATTTGGGAGGGGCCCCTTTTTCAGTAGACGTGGATCCGCCACTGACCGTACCTATGCCATATGGGGTCTTAAACCGTAATTCCTACAATATAACTATGTAAGATTTCTTATCTATATAAGAAAAAAACTTAAAAAGTGACATACTATTATAAACATAATGTATAAACATAAAGTATATGGCGAAATCGTGAAAATGGTGCGAAAAATTCAGACGATAAATTATTATGATTTTTTTTTAATAAGAATAGACAATAGGGAATAAAAGAGACTCAAATAGATAAAATATGATGGGGAGACGATAGATTAATCCAGATAGTAAAAGTATAGATTAGTAGTTATTAGATCTATAAAAAAAAAAATGAGTTATTATTTGAACCTATAAAATGAGAATGACTAATTTAGCATATTATATATATATATATATATATATTACGTATTGTAACGCTTCCATTCTTTAAATAAGGATATTACGAAAAAACTTTACTTTTCTTTCATCATTTAATATTATAAATGATATTATAAATTATGTTTTAAGATAAGCAGCGGAGAGTATAATAAAAATTTTACAAACGGACGACATATCCCCTATAATTATGTATATGCCACCCTGAAATAATGATCACCAGCAGCAAATCACAATACCAAATAGGGACACAGTCCTCATCAAAATATACCCATATCAAAAAGTCATTACAAGAACAACTTTGTTTAGTTAACCAAAACTAATTAAGTTTGTTTTTAACCAAACATTCACATATACATAAAAGCTGAGAGAATGTTCATAGGGTCCACTTCCATCTGCTCCAGCCGTCGAGCCTCTCAGCCTGCAAAATGACAGCATGTGGGGAACGTGAGTATGCAAGCACACTCAGTGGAGAATACACTGCAAGCAGTTATAACCAATTGTGCAAGTCGCATAGCATAATGAACAACTTTAATTATCTTGTCGGCGAGACTAGTCTCTCCCCTCGAGGGTGCTTTATACGCCACACAGGCAATGATTCGCCACACAGGCCATAATACGCCACACAGGCAAGAATACGCCACACAGGCCACGCCACACAGGCAAGAATATGCCACACAGGCAAGTTCATATGAATGCAACAGACACAACAATAATTATAACCATCAACTTACAGATAGCGTAAACCCCACCTTGTGACGATGTTTCACAAAGACTTTTCACTTGCTTGGTTGTCCGGCTTGAGCTCTGGATACGGTGTCACCTAATACTTTAAATAACTTTAACTTATTACACCTTGAAAGTATAAACTTATTATAACTTAAAACTCATATCATTTGAAATTATACAAAACTCGATTTATACATTTATGTAGTTCTTGAGACTACAACACAATCTAATTTAAGATTATGAAATTAATATAACAAGATAAACAAGTTTAGGGAATATTAATAAATAAGTTAAGCAATATTTCTCAATTCAAAATATAAAACATAGAATGTAATTACTAAATTCCGAACTTAAACCACAAGTTTCTAACATCAATTATGGACACTTGGCTTATCGGTTTCCAAAAATATAACCTCGAGTATATATTTTAAGGATTGGACTATAAAACTCCTAAAGAAATGTTTTGGATTCGGCATCGATTTGAAGCCGGAAAATTATACTCAATTCGCGCAGCTCCCGTAGCGCGTAAAATTAACACCCTAACTTCGTCAGGTCATAACTCCCTCGTCCGAACCCCGATTTATAATCCGAAGGTATCGTTAGAAAGAAGACGAAAAGATCTTTAAAATGGTATCTAATATGATGGGTTTTGGATAAATAAAACGGACGAAAATCAACTCGCAACCTGCTGCCCTGTTTCTGCCGAAAATGGAAAATTTAATTCATCGATTTTCGCCGACGTATTAACGACAACCCATGGCAGCAGCCCCGCTGCCGCCTCTCCTCCACCGGCGGCCCTTCATCCATAACACAACCCTAACCCAACTCACCATAACCATGAATTCCATATCATATACATACATACTCACATAAACACATAATTAAACACCATTAATCACTAATTAAGAACATAATTAAAGGGATTACCTCCAATTCTTGAAGAGAAGAAGAAAAATTGAAAGAGAGAAAGAGAGGAAATGGTCGTTTGTGAGGGTAGACAAAAGAGTGTTTGAATGCTTCTACACACTTCTATATATATATATATGTATATATATATATATATTACTTAGCCATTAAGAAAGAAAATATCTTAGATATTTATTAAAAAAAAAATCTTAGATATTTTTCTTAAATATCTTATAATATTTATTTATAAAAAAATATATATATTTTGCTAGGGCACATCCCGACTCTAAGTCGACAAACCTGTAAACATTCGAAATCGAATCCGTTTGTTCAAAATCATCTAAAAATAATTCAATTCGTATACCTCTATTTTATTTTTATTTATATAACTTGCCCAAAATAATATTAATAATAACTTTAAAAGTGTGGGGTATTACGCGTATGCATATGAACAAATTTATAAATTGTGCTACCATAAATTTAGAGCCATAGACAATTGCCTAATTTTGGCGTATGCTTAGATACAGCCCTGAATGCAAGCATGTATGTATGTATAGGATGAACAACCATGCATTTTATATTAAGGAAATTACAAGTTTTTTTTTTGTTTTTTTTTTTTGGTTTTTTTGTAAAAGGGAGTATAACTATATAGGATAATGATATCAATATACATAACATTTTTCAATTTTTTTTTTGGTTTATATCGTAATTTTTAATTTGGTTTTAAAATACTTAATATTCCTGAGTGTTCTTATTTGTAGCACAACTTTTCTATTTGATGAAGAATCATTTCAATTCGTTTTCAATATTCGAATTGCTTAGGTATTGGTGAATTGCTCTCTGAATAAAATGACAGTCGTTTTGTATATGTTTTGGTTGCGAGCTCCAATTTAATTTAAGAAACGATGATAATTAATGGAAAAGTTGTGTGCGTTAATTCACGAGATTAGCCGGTTCGGCGAGTTTGATTCAGTCATGCATTTTATTTTTAAAATAAATTTTAAATATAATAAAATAATAATAATGATATAAATTAACAATACTACAACTATTAATCAAAATAAAACTCTAATTTTTACAGCATTACAACAAGTTAAAATAAGTCAATATTTTATTTTTCAATAATTTTATAATTAGTGATGTGTAAAGAAGATTTGTAGTTACAAATAAATAATTTAAATACATTTTTCATTATCAATAATTGAGGGATAAAGACGATTAATAAGACATTACATTTCCAATTTTGAATTGTTGGTTCTTTTAAACTCGTCTTACAAAAAATATATTTTTGCAATAAATATAAATTTTTGAATTATAAATAATTAATAAAAATAGTGATAGAAAAAATATATTAATGAAAAACTGGTTCACGCACTACTACAAATTATATAATACACTACGCTGCATACACTACAGTTTTTTCATAAACTGTAGTGTATGTGCGTTTTTTTTACTAAAGACTACGCTTATAAAAAAAACCGTAGTGTATTTTAGTTATAGACTACGGTTTTTAAAAACCGTAGTCTATGTGCGTATATTTTTAATACATACACTACGGTTTTTAAAAAACCGTAGTCTATGTGCATGTATTTTTAATACATACACTACGGTTTTTAAAAACCGTAGTCTATGTGCGTGTATTTTTAATAAAACACTACGATTTTTAAAAACCGTAGTCTATGTGCGTTTATTTTTACCATATACACTACGGTTTTTTAAAACCGTAATCTATGTGCGTGTATTTTTAATACATACACTACAGTTTTTTAAACTCACAATCTGAAAAATTAAGAAATGTCCTCTCTACATACAATTTAAAACGCAAAACCTTCTAACTCACACATACTCCAGCCGTTTCTCTCCCCTCTCTCGAAGGTTCCTTACTCTTTCCCAAATCTCTCTCTCTCGAAACCCTGAATCTCGTCGCCGTGTTCTCGCCTCCCATCTCCCATTCGGCATCACCCTCGGCAGCAGAGAGTAGCAGCCAACAATGGCTTCCGCCGCCGCCTTGCCCTGTCGTCGTCTTCGTCTGTCTCCTCCCTCGGTAATTTCTCCTTTCTATCCAAATTAATCGGCTTGAAAGTACACTTCTCTCTCTCGCACATACATACACTAGATAAACCAGCGAAGATATTTCTGTTGATGAAGTTTCTATGTTCTCTGATTTTTTAGTGGCCTCGTGGTTTGCTGCTCTATGGCCCGCCAAGAACGGGGAAGGTTTGTAGGTTTTTGTTCATTTCCTGTAGTTGTTTACAAGTAGGTAAGGATTGAACATTTGATTGATTTACGAATGTTGGATATACAGACAAGCTTGGTTCGGGCCGTCGTTCGAGAACGCGATGCTCATTTGAGCGTTATTAGGTAATTCTCCTCCTTTGTACGAGATGAATGCGTGGCTTTTTTTCCCCTGTTCAATCTGTTCATTGAGGATCATTGAGGATCAGTTTCTTCAAACGAAAACTCGTATTCATGATGATGCAAAATGGGTTTTATCACACTAAGTGCTTCATAATAATTTTACTTCGCAATTCCTCTGTTCAATCTGTTCATTGAGGATCAGTTTCTTCAATCTAAATCAATTGGCATCTTTGTGTGATAAAACCCATTTTGCATCATCATGACTACGAGTTTTCGTTTGTATTGATGATTTACTATGCATAATGCCTAGCCAAGATCAAAGTCTATTAGATGTGAAGGCACATTTTGAGGACAAGTTGGAAAAGCTTTATTGTCAATGCTGTGAAACAATTTCCATGTATTTTTACTGCAGGTTAATGTTATGTTAAAAGACCTCCCAAAGGAGGAATTTGGACCAGGGATCAATATTAGGGAGTATTCTTTCTTGGAAAATCAATATATGCCCCAGCAGGTTTGTGCTTCAGACTTAGAACACAAATATGTGCACTTTGTGCTTTAGTGACATCCCATCTTTTATTTCAGGTGAAAGATTCATGGCTTGATGTGCATCTCTGTCAAGAAGGATCTCCGGGTTGTGGAGTTTCAAACAGCACAAATCTAGCTGGGATCCTCAAGTTCCCTAAGCGAAGTACAGAAGAAACGGTAATTCGGATTTTGAGTAGGCTCGCTTTTTTCATTTTGCTTACTTCACGTTCCCATATCTCAGTGCTTAGGCGTTAGGCCTTCTTGAAAAAATTTGCCCTCGTCGAGACTCCAGGTACCACTGATTAAGTTGGTCATATATGCCTTATTTTTTAATTGGATCTGAACTTACTAATAAGATATTATGTTGTTTTGTAACTACTGGAATTGGTGAAAAGTAACTGTAAGAATTAATTGTTGCCATACTGTATCTTTAACTGCAAGAGAGAACAAGATATTCGCATAGCTGCTCAGCTCTCCTTGTTGATGGACACAAAAAAATCTCCTTTGATGTCTGGACCTCATGTCGTGGTGGTTGCATCGACTAATAGGTAGTTTTTGGAGTTTTCTTGTTGAGTCTTCAGTGTTGCATCAGTTTACCTTATAAACTAAATTCTTTTATTTTTTTTTTGCTAGAGTTGATTCAATTGATCCTGCTCTGAGATGTCCAGGACGTTTTGATGCTGAGGTTGAAGTCTCCACTCCCAATGAAAATGAACGCATTCAAATACTAAAGGTATTTTATGTTGACTTTGTTACATGTGTATTCACTGATCACAAGACCAGTTGTTGAACCTAGAGTTGCTCTATTCAAGTTTCTGCAGTTATATCCTTCTTATTTACTATAATGTAATAGATACTTAATTAGTTCTTTGAATTAAAATATTAGCTCTATGCAAAGAAGCTTCCTTTGGATCCAACTGTGAACCTAGAAAGCATTGCTGCATCTTGTAATGGTTATGTTGGGGCGGATTTAGAAGCTTTATGTCGTGAGGCTGCCATGTCGGCTTTGAATAGATCTTCCAATGCCAATCAAGATGCTAACCAGTGTAGTATAGTGATGGATGACTAGAAGTAGGCTAAATCTGTAGTTGGTCCCAGTATAACTAGAGGTGTTACTGTAGAAATTCCGAAGGTCTCCTGGGTTATATGGTTTACTCATGGAAACTGCAAAGTCTACCTGTATTGCATGCATGTCTACAATCCCTTGGACCCTTGGATATGCAGGGCAACGTACTGGAGCCGATCACACATCAAGTTTTAGCACATGTATCTACTATGCTAGAAAATTTTGTATTACAAGGAAAATCTTATAGATCAAATTTTTTGTTCTTGATCTCCGGTTATTCAGATTTTCTTAATTGCATACATTGTTTTACAGGCACACATATGAAGGTATCGGGGACGCGTTCCTAACATAAGAAGTCGAAAATGAGGATAGAAGAAAGTGATACTTTAAATTAATGTATTTAATTAGTTATATTTTTGATAGAACGATTGTTTGTTTTTTGGATGTATTGCATTATTATTTTGATATAATGAAATCATGGATTCTTTAATCTTATTCTTGGCATTATATATTTTAAATTTGAGATTTAATTATAAACTAAATATAAAATATATTTGTATAAAATAAATTATATAAAAATTGTAGGCAATGTAGTATAGACTACGGTTTTTTCAAAAAACCGTAGTCTATGCTTATGATAGACTACATAAAATAAGAGATATACTACAGATAAAAAGCGTAGTCTATACCATACTATAGACTACGGTTTTATATTAAAAGTGTAGTCTATACCATACTATACACTACGATTTTATACATAAATAGTAGTCTATATCAAATTATAGACCACGGTTATAACAAAACTGTAGTCTATATCATATTATAGACTACGGTTTTTACAAAACCGTAGTCTATAATATATAATACACTACGGTTTTTTGTTGAAACTGTAGTCTATGTGACATATAGACTACAGTTAAATCGACATACACTACGGTTTTGAACCGTAGTCTATACTTTACATACACTACGGTTTTAAAACCGTAGTGTATGAACATAGGTATATACACTATGCTACTATAGACTACGGTTTTTGTGGCACATAGACTACTGTTTAAAACCGTAGTCTATGAGCTTTTTTCTAGTAGTGACGATTGAGAACATTTGAAACTGAAATCAAAATTGAACTGCTTTATACACGGTTGCAATTCATAATTTTAATAATATCTGACCATTCGGCTCCCAAAAGCGCCCATTATGATTCTTTTGAACACCTCTAATAATAATGAGTATTATAATCATTTTTACTTTACTTTAGAACGAATATGAGTATATAAATTAAATTTAAATATATTAGAAAAAAAATAATTTGTTAGTACGAGTCTACTAATAGACAAGTTTACGAGAATTTAATATTTATGATAACAAGTTGTAAATTTATTTTTTAATTAATTTTGAAATGATTGCAAATTTATCATAACAAAATCTACATAATCAAAGACTTTTATTATACTCCATCCGTCCCACTAAAGTTGACACGTTTTCCTTTTTTGGGCGTCCCACTAAACTTGACACACTCTAAAAATAACAAAAGTTATCTCTTCAAAAAGGTGTAGACCCTAGCACCTTTATAACTTTTACACTACTTTATACACTCTCTTTAATAACTGTGCCAGAAAAAAAAGTGTCAAGCTTAGTGAGACGGAGGGAGTATATATTTACTATATAAATATGTAGTTCATATATATATATGACAATGAATAGTAATAAATGAAATGGTGTCAAATACTTTTATAAATTTTATAAAATATTAATCCTGTCGAATTTCGACGTACAATATATACTAATCCCACTTAGTAAAATATACTCTCTCTATTTATTAATAAGTCATTTTCTTATACTCTGTGAGCTCCTTTTACAAATATATTCATACAATTAATTTTAATATTAAATATAATAATATTAAATAAAAGTAATTTGAGAAAAAGAAATATTCTTAGCGTAGATTTTTAAAATATTAAAAATAAAACATATATCAAAATAAAACTGCTTGCTAAAAAAATAAAGGGCGTATAGAATAAATATATATAATAAAACAAATTGAAATCCAATTAAATCTTGTTGAACACAGAACAACATGAAGAAAGCATCAAACGATCATCAATTGCAAACCTCAATGCAAGCCGAAGGCATAAAAGGTGTCTGAATAAGAAATGGATCATGATTAAGAGGCCGAGAACATATATCGCTAGCTACTCTGATGTTCCTTGGAACGAACGAGCATTACATTAATCACGGTGGTGCTTTATCAGCCCACTAAGTGTTCGATGAAATGCCGCGATCCATATTCCTTAATTCCGTGCTTGTCTTCCGCCAATTTCTTTACACGGGCATGGATGCTTCTTGACGCAACTGCGCGCGGAAGTTGTTGGGGGATTTGGTAGAAATTCAAAACATTAATACTTTCTTTGTCTGACCAAAGTAGCCTGTATGCATTCATCTCATGATTTTTTCTTTCATGGATTTTTTTTCACCACTACTGCAGAGTTGAATTTAAAAATAACATGTAAGTGATTCCTGAGCTTTACTTATTGGACAGTCTACATATCCGGATGTGTTTGAGATGTTTCAGAATCTTGGAGTTGAAAAGGAGATCTCTGACACTTCATAATGTTACGTGAATATGGTAGGTTAAGGCCTTATGCAATACCCAACACCATTTTTTATATCGTTTTGCAGTAATAGTCACATCAAACACTAATTCATCTCTAACCATAAACCCAAACTCAAATTCAAAAAGAATATTCTTCATATATTCTTCCTCGTATCATTTTATGTAATTTTGCAAAACAAACCTTTATACTTTTCAATATTACATATTACATCCATTCAAATTTTCAATTAAAATTTTAATTTATAATTTAATTATTATGTAAATCAAGACAACTAAAAAAAATAATTTCCTAAACAAATATAATTACATAATTCATAAAATAAATTACATTAAAATATAAACTCTAACATAAATTTTAAATAATAAAAAAGATATTATCATTCTTAATCTTTGGAATTTTAAATTTTAATTATGTATGTATATAAAAAAATTTCCTCATTTTCTAAATTCTAATAGTTAATTATTTTAATTTTGTAAGATTAATAGTTCAAATTATAGTATTAATTATTCTTAAATAAATAAATTAAGAGAAATAATTTTAATTTGACCAACATCTTTAACATTTATTTATTTATAAATAATTAAATAACAGAAAATAAATAAAATTTTAACTCTAATTTTAATAAAAATAATTTGACAAATATTTATCCAAAGTGATAGACTAAAAAAATAAAGTTAATTAAATAATTAAAATTAAATAGTAATTTTAAGAATTTAAAAAGGATTTTTTTTCAATAAAAATAAACTTTAAAATTTTTGGGTTTCTTCTACAGTATAAATGCATTTATGGAATAAATAGTGTAAACCCATTTTGAATTTGGGTTTACTGTGATATTGGAGATTTTTTTTTTACTGTAAAATGGGAATTGATGTTCCATTGGACCAATTCCCATTGGAGATGGCCTAATAGGAACATGGAACAAAGTAAACTGTATATTGAGTGTGTTTTACCTTTTCTTTTAAACAGTAGTCTTATACCTCTTATATGCTTTTATTGCATTCTTTCAAACCAGATTAAGGAAGAGCTGGAAAGTAGAGGTTGTCAAGTGAAATCAAACTCTGAAATATACTCAATTTTGACCAATGATGATGGTGAGTATATGTTAAAACACTATTCTTTACGTATTTTCTCCCATCTCATTCTTATTTGACGGGATATTTAATATATAATACTCTCTCCGTCCCAACTAAGATGAAACACTTATTTTGGGCACGATAATTAATGAGTGTATTTTAGAGTATAAAGTGGTGGTATGAATATATATTATTAAAACTTATGTGTGTAATAAAAGTGTACTAAAAAAGAAATGACTCACCTTACTTGAGATGGGCCAAAAAAGATTACAGACTCATCTTTATTGGGACGAAAGGAGTATTATTTATTATTATAACATAATAAGAAAAGATGTTCAAAATTATTTCCTTATTACAATTAGATAAAGTGAATCTAATGAGGCATTACCTAGGTGCTAGGCACATTGGAGTTAAGTTGATTAAAGTACTAATATGTGTATTCATTTGTGTATAGTGTTGGATAGTGATAAGGATAATATCAGCATGATCCTAAATAGATCTAACGGACGGCTAAAATAAATTAGAATAAAGGATATTCGAATATATTACACACTTTTAATGACGTTCTAGAAGGTTTTAAACCTGAGCTTAACCGCTCTGAAGCTGCAGACCCTATAAATGGTTTGGAATCTAAAACGGCTCTGAATGGAGGATGGCTGCTCTGGAGTCTCAGACCCAATAAAGGGGTCTGGAATGTAAGAGCTCTGAATAAGCTCTGGTCAATGGAATATGGTAGTGGGATTATATTTTTGTCTTATTAGCTCTTATATGTTTAGAGGGTCTGATCAGAAGGACAGGAGGAGGAAAGTTCTGAAGGTCTGTTGACAACGCTGGAGGCGTGAGGTTTTAACTACCCGACATGTTGCAGGATTTCTCTGACAATTGTTGGGTTATTTACACTTTATTTACGGATGGTTTGTCAGTGAGGAAACACCACTGTACACGTGGCTTTCCCCTGTTGGAGAGTTTTTCTGACTCTTTTTGAGGTTGTTATCAAGACAGAATTACTCATTTATCCTCACCTTTTATGTTCTATAAATATGTGCGATTCATTTTCTTTGCAGTCGAACCCTAGCATACATTTTACATTCGTTCTTTCCATACATGATCCCTTTTTACACTGTCCGATAATCTAACTTCAGCGTCGGAGCTCCTTCCCGGAGGAATTCCAAACCCTCCTTCGGGTTTTTTGCTATTTCAGGCTCATTCTTTGAAGATCTTGCTTGGTAGTCATCAACACGGCAGCATTCGTTGTCCAAGGTATAATCTCCAAACCAGTTTTGGATCCCCTTTTGTCATGTTCTATTTTACATTTTCATTGGAAGTTATTTCATACTTCAACAACTGGCGCCGTCTGTGGGAATGAGAAGTTGTTCCGACAAGGGGAGGCGAATTCCTCCTTGTCGATGCTCTGTTTTCTTAACTTAGGGACTAAAGTAAGGGAGATTTTTTGATATCTGAGGAAGGATGTTAATAGAAGCGATAAAAATCAGAAAATAGATAATGTTGGCGAAGAAGCCCTAAAAATACATAATCAGGGCGATGAAGCCCAGAAAGTAAGTAGTTAAGGCGATGAAGCCAAACTACATTTGATTGAGGCAGTGATGCCGAAGGATCTAATCGGGGCGATGAAGCCCAGAAGGTAAGTAGTTAAGGCGATGAAGCCAGACTACATTTGATTGAGGTAGTGACGCCGAAAGATCTAATCAGGGCGATGAAGCCCAGAAAACAAGTAGTTAAGGCATAGAAGTCAAACCACGGTTAATTGAGGCAATGAAGCAGTAAAATTTAATCAGGGCGATGAAGCCCAGAAATAAGCAATTAAGGCAATTAAGCCCAAGCTACGTTTAAATCGAGGCCATGAACCCATAAAATTTGATTACAGCAATGAGGCCCAGAAAGAGTTACTCCTTTCGGGAGTCAAGACCCACTAAAATTTGACTTGGAGAAAGCATAACTTATAAATCTAATAATTTTTGGTTTGACAATATAGAATCTCGAAACCTTTGGCTAATTAAAAATAGAAGTAATAGACTAAGTGTATAAGTTTTATAAATCGCTGGATTAAATTAGCATCAGAAATCTAATGGGTCTGAAATGTCTTGTAGCAGAGGGACAAAGAAATATCCATGTCCAATCCGGAGAAGGAACTTAGTCACGAAGACAATCCGGAGGCAAACCCTCCATCTCCTCCACCTCTGATGTCTGACACATTAGTTGCTCAGGTCGCCTCACTGGTAAGGCAGACCCTGATTCAGGCTGGAATCGTTCCAAATACCCCGGACAGTCAAATACACGGAGTTCCAAATGAGAGAGTCATTCATAAGATACCGCACAGGAATGTTCCAGAGCACGAAGAAAGCTCTGATTCTACTTTTAAGCCTACTTCAGAACAGCTATGTGAAAAAACTTCACAGACCTTGGAGACTCTCTCTTCACAGCAGGCTCAATTGGAGAGGCAGCATGCCCAGATGGAAGTATTAATGAAAGAAATAGAGGAATTAAGGAGGGAGCGGGCGTTGTTTGAATCTGGAAGGCGAAATGCGCACCTAACTTCCTTCGCTGAAGAAGGAAACAGGCCCTATTTAGGAGGCGACAGACCCAAATCGGTCTATCAATTGGGTAGTCCATTTTCAGAGGATATTCAAAAGGATCCTCTTCTGAGCAACTTCCGACCGGTGACCCTGGAATATAAAGGAAATAGTGACCCAGAGGAGCACTTGATGAGGTTCGACAATATCGCTCTTCTACATCAATATTCAGAAGGTGTGAAGTGTAGAGTCTTCCTAACAACACTGGCGGGCCCGGCTCAACAATGGTTTAGGCAGTTACCTGCCAATTTCATTTTCTATTTTGACGATTTAAGAAAATTGTTCATACACCAATTCACAAGCGCAAAGAGAACCACCAGAGGTTCGTTGCATTTGACAACTATAAAGCAGCTCTTGCAGGAATCTTTAAGAGAATACCTAGTTAGGTTTAATCTAGCGGTATTGGAAACTCCTGACATACACCCGTCCATTAAAATTCATGCATTTTTGGAGGGAATGAGAAGTGGTTCTTTTTTCGAATCATTGGTAAAGAAACCACCGAAAGACTTTGAGGATTTACTATCGCGAATGGAGAAATACATTCATCTGGAAGACGCTCAAATCCCGTGAATCCCAAAAATGATAAGAAAGTAGAAGAGAAGCAGAGAATCGTGGAACGGGGCAGAAGGTCAGATCAGGTTGCAGAAAAAAAGAAGTTTAGCTCTGATTTTCGAAGACCGCTCGAGAGACCAGAGCGAATCGAAAGAGCCTATACCCCTTTGACAAGGGACCCCGCAGATCTGTTAGAAATAGTGATAAAGAAGCCGGGAGTGTTTTTTCCACCAAGGTCGAATGATCCACCAAGGCATCAGGAGTCGGATAAATTTTGCAAATTCCATAATGATTACGGTCATACCACGAATGATTGCCGTAACCTCAAGGCCGCAATCGAAAAGCTGATTAAGGAAGGACATCTGTTGGAGTATGTCCGGAAAGAAACAAACAATGATTATAAAAGAAGAAGAGAGGACTATAGAGGAAAGCCTCCAGAGCAACCACCTCCTCTGCCCGAAAATACCACCAAGAGAGGCACCATTAACATGATTTACGGTGGTCCAACGACTGGTGACTCAAACAGATCACGTAAGCTTTATGCCAGGGGAGGCAGTTTGGCTAAAGGTGGAGAAATAATGGCCACTCAGAAGCAAATGTTTGGTTTAGATATCTCTTTCGGGTCTGAAGATTTCAGACCCCTTGTCAGACCTAATGATGACGCCCTGGTAATCACTGCGGAAATTGAAAGTTTCGATGTAAAGACGGTTTTTGTCGACACCAGTAGTGCCGTCAATGTTATGTTCATAGAATGTTTTAACCAATTGCATGTGGAAAAAGAAATCAAACCCGTACTGACGGCTCTACATGGATTCGCGGGAGAGATGGTCATGCCATTGGGATCAGTTACACTGATGCTTACGCTTGGTGAGGGGGGTGTAAGGATGGCAAGAACTGTCAACTTTTTGATTGTGGACACTTCGTCAGCATATAACGCAATTATAGGGCGTCGTGCCCTTAACGCTTTTCAAGCGGTAGTCTCGACTTTCCACGTGAAGATGAAGTTCCCGGTGGGTGGTTTGGTAGGCCAAGTTGTTGGTTGTCAAGACATGTCCAGAAAGTGTTACCTCCAGTCAGTTAAGGAGGGGGAAGCTAAAAGAAAAGCTACACCACCCGGAGAAGGCTGTTATTGAAGCGAAGGTTGGGAAGATAGAAAGAAAAGGAAAGAAGAAGCCGTAAATGAATCCTCATCTACCCAAATGGTACCAGTGGAGGAGCTAATGACTATAGAGCTATATCCACATCTAAAGGGTTTTTCTTCCCATATTGGCTCCTTAATGACAGAAGCAGAGAACGAAGCAGTGGTACAATGTTTGAGAAGAAACGCTGATATTTTTGCGTTTAAGTCATCAGACCTCACAGGGGTGGACAAGGAAGTAGCCCAGCATTGTTTGAATGTAGACCCCTTCGTCAAACCGGTTAAACAAAAACTAAGGCAGTTCGGCCCAGAAAAGGACGAGGCCATCAGAGAAGAAGTAAAAAAATTATTGGAGGCTGGACATATATGCCAAGTGGAGTTCCCCATTTGGTTATCTAATGCAGTAATGGTTAAAAAGAGTAACGGGAAATGGAGGATGTGCAATGATTTTAAGGACCTCAATAAGGCATGCCCGAAGGATCATTATCCTCTTCCTAGAATTGATCAGCTTGTGGATTCAACCTCTGGGTGCCGACTTTTGTCAATGATGGACGCGTATCAGGTTACTACCAGATCAAAATGAATCCTAGCGATGTTCCCAAATGTGCTTTTGGGGTCTGCGCTGGAGTGTTTGGATATACCAGCATGCCTTTTGGCCTAAAAAATGCCGGAGCCACGTACCAAAGAATGATGGATATGGTCTTCCAAAACCAGATCGGTAGAAATATGCAGGTTTATGTGGAAGACATGCTAGTAAAAAGTATAGAAGAGAAGACACATGCATCGGATTTAGAAGAGGTCTTCTCCATGGCAAGAAAGTATGGTTTGAAGCTTAATCCCGCCAAGTGCGCGTTTGGGGTGAAATCAGGAAAATTTCTGGGATACATAGTCACCCCAAACAAAATTGAGGTCAATCAAGCGAAGGTGCAAGCGATTCTGGATATGACAGCTCCTAGAACTATGAAGGAGATTCAAAGATTGAATGGAAGAATCGCTGCTTTGAGTAGATTCATTGCCAGGTCTGCATAACGAAGTCTTCCTTTCTTCAAGGTTCTGCGCAAAGGAGAAAGTTTCCAGTGGACTGAAGAGTGTCAGAAGGCCTTTGAGGAACTAAAATCGCATCTAATTAAGCTACCACTACTCACAAAGCCAGAGCTAAGAGAGGAGCTTTTTCTTTATTTTGCCGTGGGTGAGGCTTCGGTAAGCTCGGTTCTATTGAGGGAGAGCGAGGGCCAATAGAAACCCATTTACTATGTGAGTAAGATGATACAGGGACCAGAATTGAGATACTCAGACACAGAAAAAGCGGCTCTGGCTGTCATGGTGGCCGCGAGAAGGCTTAGGCCATATTTTTTATCGCATCGTGTGATCGTAAGAACCAATCTCCCATTTAAACAAATTCTAGGAAGACCTGATTTGTCAGGGAGGATGGTCAAATGGGCAGTAGAGCTCAACGAGTATGACATAGAATTCGAAGTGAGGACAGCCATCAAGGCGCAAGCTTTAGCAGATTTTATCCAGGAAACCACCAGAGGGGAAGAAGAAAAGGTCTGGTTAGTGTACGTCGATGGTTCGGTTACCAAAGAAGGAGCAGGGGTCGGCATATTTATTATAACCCCAGAAAAAGAGCAGTTACGTTTTGCTGTGAAGTTGCAGTTTAAAGTAACTAACAACGAGGCGGAGTATGAGGCTCTTGTTAGAGCTATAAGGATTCTGAAGGAGTTGTCAGCGCAACAAGTAATAGCTTACTTTGATTCTCAGTTGGTAGCACAGCAGATCAGAGGCGCGTATGAGGGTTTGCTGAGACACTTCGTGAAATTTGAAATTCAACAGATACCAAGAGAAGAGAACATGGAGGCAGACCGTTTGGCTCGAATAGCTAGTACAGCAGACCATGTCTGGCATGGAGAAATAGTCCTACTTTCTGCAGAACAGAGGACGTTAGCTCTGGAGGTATCCGCAGTGACAAACGAGATAGACTAGCGGATACCGATTGTAAGATACTTGCATTTTGGTGAGAAGTCTGATAATAAAGACATGCCGGGGAAGGCGGCTCTGGCACGTTTTTGTTTGATCGAAGACTATCTCTATAAAAGATCATTTACACACCCGTTACTAAGGTGTGTGTCCGACCAAGAAGGAGAATATATTTTAAGAGAAATCCATGAAGGATGCGCTGGAAGCCACTCGGGGTATAAAGATTTAATTCGCAAAGCGTTAAGAGCCGGTTTTTTCTGGCCAACACTGGAAGCGGATGCTAAAGAAAGGGTGAAGAGGTGCGAAAATTGTCAGAAGTACGGAAGGCTCATTAACATACCAGCAGAGGAACTCGGGAGTATGGTTTCTCCTTGCCCGTTTGATAAATGGGGAATTGATATAGTGGGGAAGTTTCCAATGGCTTCAGGAGGAAGAATCTTCTTAATTGTGGCTGTGGACTATTTCACGAAATGGGTGGAAGCGGAAGCAGTGGCTAAAATAGATGAAAAAGCCGTACAACGTTTCATTTGGAAGAACATCTGCTGCCGATTTGGTATCCCAAGGATCCTAATTTCCGATAACGGAACCTAATTCATGGGATCCATGGTAAGAAGTTGGTGCGTGGAGATGAAGATAGAACAAAGATTCGTGTCTGTCGCACACCCTCAGGCTAATGGCTAGGTGGAGGTGACAAACAGAACTCTTCTTGAAGGGATTAAAGCCAGATTGGAAGGAGCGAGAGGAAAATGGGTCGAAGAATTGGACTCTGTCCTCTGGGCATGCCGGACCAGTCCTAAGACGGCCACAGGCGAGGCTCCCTTCAACTTAGTATATGGCACGGCTGCCGTAATTCCGGCCGAGGTGGGAATGGATGCTCCTAGAATTCTGAATTATCAAGAGCTAGAGAATCAATGAAAGATTAGAGAAGAACTGGATCTAATAGATGAGAGAAGAAACAGAGCTCGTTTTAGGACGGAGCTCTATAAAAAGCAGATTGAAAAGATTTACAACAAAAAGGTATTCAAGAGGAAATTTGCAAAAGGCGATCTCGTTCTAAGAAGGGCAGACGCTTTAAAGCCTGTTGGCAAGTTAGAGCAGAATTGGGAAGGACCTTTTGTAGTAAAGGAAGTGCTGAAGGGAGGAGCTTATCGGCTGAGGACTCACGAGGGGAAAGAATTACCCAAGCCTTGGAATATATCTGCTTTAAAAAAGTTTTATGTTTGATAGAGAGGGATAGGGCGAGACCTAAAGCATCTTTACAAGCATTTTGATAAGACTGTTTTTGAGGATGTAAAAAGAAGCGTCTAATGTCTCATCTTAGAGGCAAGCTTCCAAGGGATATTATCCCTCATTCGAAATGATTTCTCTTATTGAACTAGACTTATGATTATCACTGATATTCCAAGCAGCAGATGAACTAAAAAAAAAAGAAGAAGAAGAAATTATAAATACGCGATTATAGAAAGTAAAATAGAAAAACCATCGCAAGGATAAAATATGTTAGCGTAGAGTTCACACATACCATAAAATAACAGAAAAGTAAATTTGTCTTTTACATATTAAACATAGAGAAAGTTATCAAAATAGAATAATTGTTTATGAGATCAGAAATCATCACTCCCGGGCTTGGCCCCTTCCCCCGCTCCCCGAGCCAGAGGCTCCGGCGTTCCCTCGGATAATGCGCTGGCTCTAAGCAAAATATAACGAAATGAAAGGAGTTGGCGGAGGTTATCATCCAAATCCATTTCACATGTGTATATAACAAAAAGAAAATATATATGAAGTAACTAAGATGAAAGAATTAGAAACTTACGCCGCTAAGCAAAGTTTCCAACCGGGGGACATCGTCGGGGTTCTCTGGTAGCACCTGTAGGAAGGGGCGGCCATAGTAGTTTTTGTCACTACTATAAGAGCCGGGAGCTGTGACTAATTCTTCCGCACCTCTCTTCAGAGACGTCAAAAACCACTGGTGGTCATCTCCGGGCGGGCGGTTGACCTCCACTCCTGGAAAGTGATCCAGGATCCGAGAGAGCACTTTTCCTCCATCAACTTCTCGCCAGCGGTTGGCCAAGCCCAATTGCTCGCAAGTTTCTAGTATGGCTTCAACAACCCAGTTGGCCAGGTACTTAGAAATCCGCTCACGAAAGGCTTGTGAGTGGATATACGCCTCTGGGAGATCAGCAACGAGATGATGGAGTAGATCTTGACCGGCTGGGCAAAGAAGTATGTTGTCACGACACAGTCGGGCACCCTTTTTCTCTCCTCGGGAGAAAGCTCGCCTGCTTTGAAAGACCCTTTCAGAAGTCAGACCTCGGTCGAAAACGTTAGCGGCAACAGTGTGCAGGGCATGTGCGTGCTTCTGGTGTTCAGTCTCCAGGTCTCTCTCGAGATTTCGAATGATGACGGCTTGATCTTTCAGGCGACGCTCTGACGCCTCCAGCAGTTTTTCGTATTGTTCGACCTGCCCCTCAAGTGAGATTATGTCTGATCTTCGTAATTCTAGCTCCCTGTCACGTTCATTTTCAGGGATCATGGTTTTTAGTAGTTTGTTGAGGGCCATGCATTTAAGCATTTCGGTTGAGGAAGACATTTTAGCGAAAAGATGAAGAGTAGAAAAATCGGAGAGGCAGGAGGTATAAAAAGGGGCTAATTTAAGATGGTAGATAAAGAGGAGTGCAAATGCGATGTGACGTTTGCATTCAATGAAACGGAGTTGGGAAGTATAGTTGATAACACATAGACTGATAAAAAGCTGACCAAATCGCACAAGAAGCAGGAAAAAATCCGGAGAAAAGATTTTAGCATTCAATATAAGATACAAATTCAAACAAAAAGTTAAAAGCAACTCAGAGATTATATTCCCAATAAAGGGATAGGTCAATTCCAGGGAAGCTGGAAAGTAAAATAAAAGTTTGACAAAATGTATAAAGATAATTAAAGTGTTTCGAAAATCACGTCGAAAATTACAAGTCATTTTAAATCAAGGTTTGCAGCAGAGGTGTTTTCCGTTTCTCTTTGGGAGAGACCCTCAGAAGGGGGAGGATTGGCAGACCCAGCTCCCAAGCTACTTGATGGCGGCTCTGCTGAAAGGGGTTCTCTGATGACGCCAGAAGGGCTCGCAGGCTCTATGAGCGCTTCACTCGACGCTCCAGAGGGCAAAGAAGTGTCAGAGGCGACAACAGTCTTTCCGGGAGCATTCTGTAAAATTGACATATGCATAAGTCTAAATAGGTTGTTGAGAGAAATAAATAAGAAATAATTCGTATATTTACCACTTTCAATGCGAGCGCTAGTTTGACCAACTTCCGTTGGTCACGTGGAACTGTGGGGTAGATGACATCTCCCCACCCAACCCCCTCTGACCATGAGGCGGGTTCCACGTTGAGAAATTCTTCGGAGGCCTTTTTCAGACTCTCCATCCACCATGGGAAATCTTCGGCATGATCAGGGTTGATTTCCAGGCTGGGGGTGTCTCGGCAGTGGCGATCTCGTTTAATTTAGACGCCCAAGATATACCTGCGGATAGGAACAAAAATCAAATTGAAAGCCTCAAAAGCAGAGGCAAATATGTATAATGAAATTCGAGGAATTCATTTAGGCTAGAAGCTGTACCCATAGAGGGCCGCCATGGTCGACCAGGAGAAAGATCAAAGAACGATAGGACATCGGGGTCCTCTGTAAAATGAGCAACGAGAGAATGGCGATAGGAAGTATCAATGATTTTGTCCAATTGGGCGGCTACCTCTTTAGGGAGACCAGCACCACCCGAACGGATCACTTGCTTTCTAAGATTTAGTATAAGAGGGAATTGGGGAAAGCCCCACCCAGAGGTAGTAAGAGGAGTAACAACGTAATACTCGGAATACCAAAATTTATCTACACTTTGATACTTCCCATAAAGTTCAAAATGCGTTGCAGGCGAAAAGTATTGGAAGGGAATGCTTTTAACAACCCAGTGGAGAAGGAAGAAAAATTAAGAGGTATTCTCAAAATTATACATGGAAAGGAAAACGTGAAAAAAGACAGCCTTACGTATAGACATCGGGTTGAGCTGATTAAATGGGATACCATAACGAGTGAAAATATCACAAAAGAAATCGGGAATAGGGAGTCGAAGTCCAGCTTCGAACTGTTTTCGCCAGATAACAGTCGAAGGGGGAGTTATGTTATTAGGGCGCTCAGCTTTATTAGGAAGGCGAACGCGAAATCCTGGAATTGGTCCTAGGAGGCGATTCAGAGAGCGAAGAGTGCTCTCAGTAGCGGATGAAGGAGGAAATTGATCGAGGTCGGGGGCAGGCATTGCTAAAAGCTAGTAAAGAAATAGTACCTGAAACTGTGGAAGATAGGAAATCGCAAGAGCTCGAGACGAAGGAGTTTGTCTTCAATTGAAAAGAGCTATGGTAGGGTCAGTTGGGTAGAAAAGAATCTTATGGTAAGGGAGGAAGACAAGTAGAGAAGAGGGGTTTTATAGGTTAAGAAAAACGGGGGAAAAAATAGAAGTTCAAGGGCCAACAAATGAACGGTTAGATGCTTTACACGTTTAGCGATCTAAAGGTGGAATTATGGCGACGATTAGCTATCCCATGGCGTGTCAGAAAAGTAACTCTCTCCAGGAATAGTAAAAGACGCTCAATTCGATAAAGTTTCACTGTGGACAGCTAAGCAAGGTAACTAATTACAAATACGCCACTATCAAAGCGGGAAGATCAGAGTTGAACAAGGAATGATTTATTTTTAGGAGGAATTTTATATCTCAAAAAGCTTTCGTTTTGAGATTTTTTGGGGGGGAGAAGCTGATAAGGATAATATCAGCATGATCCTAAATAGATCTAACGAACGGCTAAAATAAATTAGAATAAGGATATTCAAATATATTACACACTTTTAATGACGCTCTAGAAGGTTTTAAACCAGAGCTTAACCGCTCTGAAGCTGCAGACCCTATAAAGGGTTTGGAATCAAAAACGGCTCTAAATGGAGGATGGCTGCTCTGGAGTCTCAGACCCAATAAAGGGGTCTGGAATGTAAGAGCTCTGAATAAGAAGGACATGTTGCAGGATTTCTGATCAGAAGGACATGAGGAGGAAAGTTCTGAAGGTCTGTTGACAACGCTGGAGGCGTGAGGTTTTAACTACCCGACATGTTGCAGGATTTCTCTGACAATTGTTGGGTTATTTACACTTAATTTACGGATGGTTTGTCAGTGAGGAAGGACCACTGGACACGTGGCTTTTCCCTGTTGGAGAGTTTTTCTGATTCTTTTTGAGGTTGTTATCAAGACAGAATTACTCATTTATCCTCACCTTTTATGTTCTATAAATACATGCGATTCATTTTCTTTGCAGTCGAACCCTAGCATACATTTTACATTCGTTCTTTCCATACATGATCCCTTTTTACACTGTCCGATAATCTAACTTGAGCGTCGGAGCTCCTTCCCGGAGGAACTTCAAACCCTCCTCTGGGTTTTTTGCTGTTTCAGGCTCATTCTTTGAAGATCTTGCTTGGTAGTCATCAATACGGCAACATTCGTTGTCCAAGGTATAATCTCCAAACCAGCTTTGGACCCCCTTTTGACATGTTCTGTTTTACATTTTCATTGGAAGTTATTTCATACTTCAACAGATAGAAACTCATCTCATAAACTTGTCTCAAATACCAATGCCGGCTTAATAAGCAGGAACAAATTACAGTCTAAAACTATAACGATATCGTGATATATGATAATGGGAAAATAGAATACTACTACATTGATCACTCCATAAATATGAGAATAAACAGAGAACACAAATATCACAAAGAATTTGCAGCAGGGTGTGAAATTAAATGTAAGGATGGGTGGGAAGAGGCATTTGATGGGTGCATAATTTTTGCACATGCTCCAGATGCTCTTAAGATCTTACGAAACCAGGCAACATATGATGAATTGAGAATACTTGGTGCTTTTCAATATGCCTACAGGTTTCCCTTATCCACTTCTGCAAAATATCTATTTCATTAAGAAATAGTTCTTTCAACACTCTCCCTAGAAAGTTAAATATGAATAAAGAGATTCATATACTTTGGTAATTACATACATACTCCTATTTCATGGTATATAACGAAAGCATAGTATTTCGAGCTCTGAGTGACTTGCATTTTTCCTTTATGTTGGGAAGTAAGTTGCTAATCCACTTCCACATTTAAAATTCTTATGACAGTGATATTTTCCTTCATCACGATGAGATGTTAATGCCAAGAGCTCGAGAGGCTTGGGGATCGAAGAATTTTCTTGGTACTAGCGGGACAAAGCTTGTGTAACGTATTGTTTCAATAATTTCCAGGTTCTAAACTTCAAATCAAACCTCCATCATTGAAAAGGGTTTTCATGGAACTGTAGTAACTAAATGGGTTTCTTTTACATATGTTTTTGATCGATGTAAAGAACCTCAGCGAAGCTGGTGCTCAATTTCTTGCGACTCTAAATCCACCTCAATCACCTAAAGATACATTATGTAAGTGGAAAACTGGTCATCCTATACCATCAGTTGCTGCTGCAAAAGCTTTATCCGAGCTGAACGTTATCCAAGGAAAGAGGCGACTATGGTTCTGTGGATCGTATCAAGGTGCATTAAATATTTTCAGCAGTCTATTATTTCTTTCTCATTGTCAATGGTGACTTATGCTCTTTTTGGTATAACTTTTTGTGGTTTAAGGCTATGGCTTCCCTGAGGATGGAGTAAAGGTATTTATCTCACCACAAATAAGGTTATATTGTAGCTGAAAAAATATCTACCTTATCGATATGATTTGATCTTTTCAGGCAGGCTTGCTTGCCTCAAACGGCCTGCTTAGAAAACATTGTACGTTTTAAAAAAACCTCAAATGCACGGTTCCATCCTATCTTCAAACTAGTGCTTGCGTTCTCATTATGAGGTTTCTTCGGCGATTTATTGCTAATGGATGTCTAATGTAAGTGTTCGATCTTAAATTTCTGAGGTGACTGGGACGATGAGTAGAAAGTAATAACACGAGATTTACGTGGTTCGATCTTTAAATAGATCTACATCCACGGAGAGAGTCTTTGTATTATGAATTCTTGAGAATAAAATTGACAGACTGTGTCTTCTAATCTAGCTTTGGAGACTATTTATAGATAATTTAGAAGTAGTTACAATAGGGCCGAGATCGTGGGGTGGACTAAGTCATGGGCTTCTGGGCCCTTGGTCCAAGGTGGTTGAGCTCATGGGCCGAGCTGCGTCTGGGCCGAGGTGATCCTTGGACCGAGCTGCTCTTGGGCCTTGGTCTCATTTGGGCCTGATAACGGGGCTACACCCTATCACATCCCCCCCCCAAAAGAAGATCATTGACGAAGTGGAGAACTTGACGAGGTTGGTGGTTCTGCCGAAGTGAAGATCCAGATGAGGTGATGATCTTATGATGTCCGAGGTCGAGGTGGGAATGTTGATGTTGCCGAGGTGGTGGGAGACAACTGTTGTGGGGAACTGCTTGTGACACGCGTCGACGATTTATTGGTGTATACGGAGAGGCGGGATTTTGAAAAGGGGCGGTTGGGAAAAGGTGATGTGATTTCTATAAAAGCTTCCTCCGCAAGCTTAAGAACACTTTTCACTTTTTCTCAATCCCTAGTTTCGCTCCCAAAAGAAAACTTCGAAAAGCTTTCTGCCTTTGCCATTGTCGATTTCTGTTTCGAGAAAATTATCCAAACCTTTCAACAAGTAAATTCTTCTTCTTCATCTCGCACTCCTACCGCCATAGATGTAGAGGAGGTAGTTTCTTCGCCGCCGAGGCTTTTGTCGGCGGAAGGGGTTACGGTTAGGGTTTTTACCCGGGCGGCTGTTCCCCCGGGCCTTGAGGTCATAGAATTTCCCCCATTAACTGGGTCAGATGCCGCCCTCGAATACCCTTCTACCATGAGTGAATCTCATATGCAGAATTTAGCTCGGAAGTTTTGTTTTCCCGTTTCTGTTGAGATGATTGTACCTCGGGCGGAGGATAGAGGTAGCACTCCGCCCGTGGGTTTTTGTACGGTTTACGAAGAATACTTGCACTTCGGTCTTCGGTTTCCTTTACACCATATTTTTGTAGAGCTTTTAGACAAGTTTGAGCTTCCGTTGGGCCAGTTAGCGCCACCCTCGATTAAGCAAGTTGTAGGTTTTTGTATAGAGGTCGGGCGCCGAGGTGGTCCGATGTCGCTAGATTCATTACTTCGGTTTTTTAGGGTTAAACGCGCACCAACGGGGTGGGTCTATCTTTCCCCGGTAAATAAGTTCAAATTGATCACCCCGTCCAAAGTGTCGAATTGGCAGAAGAAGTTCTTCTTCTGCCGGGCTGAGGGCGTGCCTCTGCACGATTGGTCTAAGGTCAAGTTCGGGCCCCAAATCAGAGTGGATCCCGTCGGCGAGCTCGAGGCGAGCTTGGTGGACCTCGGCGCCGTGAAGGAAAATTATGCCGAGGTCGAGCTGTCGAGGTATGGGCTAAGCCCATGTGACGCCACCGCTGACGTGGATCCTGGTGAGGTTCTGTTCTGTGTTGTGTGGCGATGATGGCCGATCTTGATTCTAATGTGCTTTTCCCTTTTGCAGTGAATCCCGAAGTGCTTCAAAAACTTTGGAGAGGAAGGAGAAGAAGAAGAGGAAGAGGACCTCGGCGTCTGCGGAGACTCCTCGCCAAGAGTCGACGCGGGAGATTGTCGCCGAGCTACCGCCGCCGGTGATCGAGGTGGATTCACCTCAGAGGGAGGAAGCGGGTAGGTCGGGGGCACCGGCTTCTGGGCAGGATGTGCCTCGAGTGGTATTGATTGCTGAGGTGAGTGTAGTTTTATTGCTTCCTTTTCTCTCTTTTTTTCTTATCACTGACTGATATCTTTATGTAGGCGGCGGATGTGGCGATGGAAGGGCTGCAGGCCCTGGCGAACTTCGTCACTAGCGGGGTTGAGCAGGTCCGAGGTCTATCCGCCGAGCTCGAGGTGGCGAAGGCTGAAGCGGCGATGGCGAGGGCCGAGGCGGCGAAGGCGGTGGAGCAGGAGGCCAATACTCTCTCTGCTCTAATCGATGCGGAGAGGAAGGCAGCCGGCCTGGGGGCCGAAGTGACCAGTCTGAAGGCTGAGCTGGCCGGTGAGCGGGAGAGGGTGGCTTTCGCTGTTGCCGAGCAGGGAGCGGTGTTCCGGGCTCTTGCGGAGCGAATCTTCCGTTCCAAGCACTTCAGCTATATGGCGGCGCAGCTGGTGGGCGCCATGAGCACTCCTATCACTTAGGCAGTAATCGACTGCATCGCCAAGGACTACCCGGACCTTGATAAGGCCAAATACGGGTATGAGGCGGTGTCTGGGGAAGATATGCTGAGGGAATATGCGGAAGTGCTGGTGGAATGCACTTCGGCTATCCCGGTGGTGGAGCAGCTGGCTCGGCAAAAGTCCCTGCTTTCTGAGGTTGCAGTTCGGGGTTGCCCCGTTGATCGTGATGACAAGCTGGAAACTGTCATTGCCGAACTGGCCAAAGAAGCCGCCGCTGACGCTGCCGAGGTTCCTACCGAGGTCGGCCAGGATTAGCTTTCCTCTTTTTTTTTTTTTTTTTTTTTTAGCTTGTACTTCGTCGCCGCTAGGGCGGCGCTTTTCCTCGGTATATAAAAGAAATCTTTTCGCTGAATCTTGTGTTTTTTTGTAGTCGGCTCTTGATTTGTGCAATACTTCTCATGATCAAGAAATTATTGCACTTCGTCGGGCCCTTGAGACTACCGAGGTCGAAGCCTCGTGTTGGAAGAGCCGAGCTACCAATATTGAGGTCGAGTCGGACGCGAAATTGCGTGTGGCTCAGGAGAGGCTTGATGAAGAGCATGCCAGATTCCTGGAGCTCGAGGATAAGTTCAGGCGAGCTGTTGAGGATATCCAAACCTTCAAGGCTATGGCCGAAGAACATGCGGAGTACGAGGATATCATTCATAAGAGCGGTCGCTTGACTATATACGAGGTCCAGACGCAGATCAAAGACGTTCATGCTCGGACGAAGAAGTACATTGAGAGATACGGCACAGACTCCTGGCAAGTTCGCGAGCAGGAAGAAGCTCTTCTCAAGCTGGGGTCTATGTACAAGACCGTGCTGAAGCGGAAGCCGAAGTTGAAGAGGTGGATCGAATCTAAGAATGTCAGGCTTGACCCGACCTCGCAAGCATTTTTGGAGGGTAACTTGGAGGGGATACAGCCTCCCAGCGCGGCCTTGACTCGGGAGCAGACTCAAACCATAATGGCGCGAGGTGGTGGCCGACGTGCTGTGAGAGGCCGAGGTCGATCTGCGCCTCCAGGTCGGGGCCGAGGACGAGGTTTTGGCCGCGGTGAAGGGATGGCATTTTTGGATTTAGTGCTCGGCCATGGTGCGAGCTCGAGCTCGGGTCAGGGCTTCGTAGAAAAATATCTTAGCTTTAGTAGTAGGCCTCCGGGCTCGGACCCTCCACCTTGAATATGTTATGCATGTGTGAAAGCTTGTATTATTCGTATTTCTTTAAAGCTTTTCTCGATTTCCTTGATCAAGTTTGCTTCGAAATATCTTGTAATCGGATATTGTGGACATCGTAATCACTTCGTCTAAAGACGAAGTCAATTGTTTGTAGCCACTTTGTTTAAGGAAGTTAAAGCGTTTAATTTAGCCACTTCGTTTAAGAACGAAGTTAAGACTTCCGAGGTTCCACTTCGTTTAAGAACGAAGTTTAGGATTCCGAGGTGCCACTTCGTTTAAGAACGAAGTTTAGGCCTTAAGGTTCCTTGTTTGTCGATTTTATCGATAGGAGTGGTCTCCTTACGCGCGTTTGGATGCTACTCCATAATTGGAGTTTTAGCTTGATTTAGACTCGAGATAACAAAAACGTATATTATAAATTAACATAAAATGGAAATTAATCATAAATAATATTTCTTCAAATGAGAAATGTGCCAAGTTCGGGGTACTGGCTCGCCAGATATGTGAACGAGTTTGTACGACCCTTTGCCGAGGACATCTTGGATTTGATAGGGGCCTTCCCAGGTTGCTTCTAGTTTACCGAGCTTTTCTGCCTTACTAACTTCATTATTTCTGAGAACGAGGTAAGTTTTCGGCCCAATCTCCTTTGTGCTTTGTCAAGGCGAGTTTTTAATCCTTTGACTATCATCCGGTTCGTCACTTCCGGTTGGCCATTTGCTTGAGGGTGGGCTACTGAAGTGAACTTCTGTTTTATGTTGAGCTCGTTACACCATTCTTGGAACGTCTTGTCCGTGAATTGGGTGCCGTTATCTGAGATGAGGGTGTGGGGTATGCCGAAGCGACAAACTATGTTTTTCCAAACAAAGTTTAGAGCTTTCGTGCTTGTTATCTTCGCTAGGGGTTCGGCTTCTACCCACTTCGTGAAGTAGTCGACAGCTACTATTAGGAATCGTAGCTGGCCCAGAGCTTGTTCGAATGGGCCGACGATGTCTATTCCCCATTGCATGAATGGCCAAGGACTTTGCATGTTAGTTAGCCCGGTCTGAGGTGTCCTTATTACTACTGCATGGAGCTGACACTTCGGACATCTCTTGACGATGTCAATTGCGTCTTGAAGTAAGGTCGGCCAGTAGTATCCCCATCTCATGACTTTTTTAGTTAAGGCCCGAGCTCCAATGTGGCTGCCACAGGATCCTTCATGTACTTCGCGTAGTACATAGTCTGCTTGGTTGGGCCCTACGCACCTTAGGAGAGGTTGGAGGTATGATTTCTTGTACAATATTCCTTGATCTAGGATGTACTTGAAAGATTTGCTCTGAAGTTTCCGAGCTTCAACCTTGTCAGCAGGGGGTTCGTTTCTTTCTAAGTAATTACGAAGTGGTGTCATCCAGTTCGGATCGTCGTCGGTCACCATGCTTACTTCGGCCTCTTCTATGCTTCGGATTTGTACTTCTTCCACAGGAGGGGTTGTGGATGATGAGGCGAGCTTGCTTAATGCATCGGCTCGGTCATTATCACCTCTCGGGATTCGTATCACCTCGAAGTATGAGAAGCTTTGTTGTAGGGTTTTGACCTTATGGAGATATTTCTTCATCCGCTCACTTCGTGCCTCGTATTTGCCTAGCACATGACTGGCTACAATTTGGGAATCGCTGTGAATTTGAACAGCTCGTATTTGAAGATTTTGGGCGAGGCGTAGTCCAGCTATTAGGGCCTCGTATTCAACCTCGTTATTTGTCGTAGGGAAATTAAACCTTAGGGCGTAAGTGGTTTCTTTTCCTTCTGGACTGATGAGTAAGACGCCGGCTCCGCTTCCTTTCTGACCCGACGCGCCATCTACATAGATTTTCCAACAATCTATAGGTGGCAGCTTAGGCACTTCGCCTTGGTTATTATCCTTGGCGGGCTCGGTGGACTTCAAAGGCTTTGCGAATACTGTTTCTACCAAGAAGTCTGCTAGTGCTTATCCCTTGATGGCCTTTCGAGGTGCGAATGAGATTGTATGCTCACCGAGCTCTACCGCCCACTTAGCAATTCGTCCCGAAGCTTCAGGCTTCGTGAGTACTTGCCGAAGTGGTAAGTCGGTTAAGACTTGTATCGCGTGGGCGTGGAAGTATGGCCGAAGTCTTCTTGCGGCGTTCACTAGGGCGAGTGCGGCTTTCTCTAGGGGTTGGTACCTCGTTTCTGGTCCTTTTAGTGCTCGGCTTATGAAATAGACTGGTAGTTGCTGAGGTGCTTCTCGTACTAGGACTGCACTTATCGATTCGTCCGAGGCGGCGAGATATAGAGAGAGGACTTCGCCTTCCTTTGGGACGGATAAGGTCGGTAATCTTGCGAGGTACTTTTTCAGGTTTTCGAAGGCTAGCTTATGCTCGTCGTTCCATTCAAAGTTCGGGGCTTTCTTTAGGATCTTGAAGAATGGGAGCTGCTTCTCGGCGGCCTTGGATAGAAAGTGGCTTAGTGCGGCCAAGCAGCCCGTTAGCCTATGGACATCGTGAATGGACTTCGGCACTTGCATCTCTTGGATAGTTTTGATTTTTGCTGGGTTGGCTTTTAACCCTTCGCGAGAGACCCAACATCCCAGGAACTTACCGGACTCGACTAGGAAAGTACATTTTCCCGGGTTTAGCTTCAGGTTTGCTTCACAGAGAAGATCGAAGACGACCTGGAGATCATTTAGGCAAGTGTTAACTTCCTTGCTCTTGACGACGATGTCGTCGACGTATACTTCAACAATCTGGCCGATGTGACGTTCGAATATTTTGTCGACCATCCTTTGATATGTGGCTCCTGCGTTCTTAAGTCCAAAAGGCATCTTCTTGTATGCAAAAATACCGAAGTCAGTAATGAAGGCCGTTTTCGGAGCATCTTCGTTACTCATGAGGACTTGGTGATACCCTTTGTATAAGTCGAGGAAGCTGAATACCTCGTGGCTGACGAGGGCTTCGACCTTCTTGTCGATGTTAGGGAGAGGATAACAGTCCTTGGGGTAGTGTTTGTTGAGGTCGGTGTAATCGACACACATGCGCCATCCCCCCCTTGCTTCTTTACCATTACGGGGTTCGCCAACCACGTCGGATATTTTACCTCGAACAAGATGTCAGCTTGCTGTAGTTGGCGTACTTCGTCGCGGATCACTTGATTTCTCTCGGCCGCGAAAGTTCGTTGCTTCTGCCGAACTGGCTTCACTTCGGGGTCGATGTTGAGGTGATGGGTAATGATGCTCGGGGATACCCCAGTCATATCTAAGGGTGACCAGGCGAAGATGTCCCTGAACTTCCGAAGCAACTTTATCACTTGACTTCGGAGTTCGTTCCCTCTGACGAATCCGACCTTGACGACCTTAGATACGTCGTCTTCGTGTAGTACGATGTCTTCGATCCGCTCTACGGATGGCGATGACGTCGATTTTCCCACCTCGGGATTCTGTAATTGCTATGCTTGGGGATGGTGTATGCCAGAACCTCGGAGTGCGACCTGCATACACTCCTTGGCCTGTGTTTGGTTTCCCCTAAGCGTGATGATCCCATTTTTAGATGGGATCTTGATCGTCAGGTGATAGGCCGAGCAAATTGCCCTCGTCGCTATTAACCAATCTCTACCCAAGATGATGTTGTAAGGGGAGTTGGCCTTGACGACGAAGAAGTGGATTATCTTCGTAGAAGATAAAGGACTTCGTCCAACAGTCACGGGAAGAGAGATCGTGCCATCGGTTGAGGTCTCTTCTTGTGTGAAGTTCTTCAGTGGGACGGGGGCAGGTTTTAGACGGGCTTCTTCGATGTTGAGTTGGTCGAAGTAGCTTTTGAAGAGCACGCTGACCGAGGCTCCGCTGTCGACGAACACTCGGCGAACTAGTTTATTGGCCACCACGGCTTCGATGATGGTGGCATCTTGATGAGGTAAGGCGTGGGGGACTGGGTCGTCGCTCGAGAAAGTGACGACTTCGTCCTTTTTGAACCTTTTCTGCGAAGGTTCCTCCTTTGGTTGACTCAGGGCCTCGGCTTTCAACGAAGACTTCGTCGCGCCTTGGGGTAGCCCGGTGATTGCAGTGGTGACCCCGTCATATTGAGGTTGATCTTCGTCCTCATCCTCATCGTCGTACTTCAGTTTCTTATCTTGATGGGGATCGCAACTTTCTCCCCCTTTGTTTCTACTTCGTTTGCCTTTACCCCGAGCTCGGGTATCCTGCTGGTTGCGACCTCGGTACTTTGCGAGTGTGCCATCTCGTACTAGGTAGTCGATGTCCGAGGCAAGATTTCGGCACTCCTCGGTGTCATGGCCGTGGTCTTTGTGAAACTTGCAGTACTTGTCCCTGGATCTTCGCTTTGATCCACTTCGGGACAACGATGGTGGCGTCTGGAACAAGTTCGCATGGAGCTCGTATATCTCAGCTCGGGATTTGGTTAGCGGAGTGAATCGGCCTTGCTCTTGACTAGGCTGAGGTCCGAGGCGAGATGCTAGTGGACCTCGCTGTATCCTTTCAAGAGCACCTCGTCGATTAGATCCAGGGTCAAAGCGGTCTTCCTTTCTCTTGCCCTGACTACTTTCAGGTCGGTGTACAGCTCTTTTTCTTCTGTCGGCCTCATCCGCCTCAGCGAATGTATCAGCGATCCTCCAGAGTTGTTTTGAGGTTTGGGGTCATTTTTTTACGAGCTCCCTGAATAAAGTTTCGGAGTGAATGGCATTTTGGAATGCCGAGATAATGACTTCGTCTGATAAGCGATCGACCTTGAGGCTTTCATTATAGAACCTCACTAGGAAATCCCTGATGGTTTCTCCTCGTCCCTGTCTCAGAGTAAGGAGCTGTGCCGAGCTGATCTTGGTCTCGGCTTTCTGGAAGAAACGCCGTTCAAAGGCATCTAGGAGGTCGGTATACGACCCTATGCTGCAGTGTGGGAGGTTGTCGAACCATTTGCGTGCATTGTCTATTAGCAGTTCGGGGAAGACTTTGCACATGTAAACGTCTTCGGCTAGCCCCTGGTTCAGCATGTTATACTGATATTGCGACAGAAAGTTGCTGGGGTCACACGAGCCATTATAGGGTTTGATCGGAGGCACCCTATATGTAGACGGAAGCGGGGTGTAGAGAATTTTGTTGGTAAAGGGGGTGGTGATTCGACTATAGACAGTGAATCTCCCTTCTCTACGGTCATCTTCGTCACGCCGAGGGGGATTGGCGTTTCGACGAGGTGATATTGGACCCTGCCTATAATCATCCTCGTCACGTCGGGGAAGGTCGACGTTTCGACGAGGTGATGTCGAACCGCGCCGAGGTGAATCAAGGTCGTTGTTTCGGTGATGTCGTTGTCTTGGGGGAGGTTCGTCGTTTCTTCCCTCGACAATCTGGAGGCTGGGGGGTCGAGGGCGCTGTGGTTCAGCTCTCTCTCCTTCTTGGCTTTGTTGTTGACGTTGTTCGACAAACTTGAGAAAGTCCTGCTTGTGGATGTCCAAGTATACTTTAAGTACCTCTCCCAGCTGAGGTGGGAGCATAGCATTTTCAGATCGGTGATCTCCTTGGCTTGGTTCTTTGTCCCCGGCCGCACCGTCAGAACGACCTGACATCACATCTTCTACATGGCCGTCAGGAGTTCGACGGATTGTGGAATCACGTCTTTGGAGCACATCCTCCTCATTAGCCGAGGTGCGAGGTGGAGGGTTGGACGGGTTTACTTGATTTTTCCCTTTAGCAGCAGTAGCAGTACTACGAGTAGATCGCACCATTGTGTTTTCACTTCGGAAAATTTTGATCGATATCAAAAAATTTATATCGTTCCCACAGACGGCGCCAGTGTTCGATCTTAAATTTCCGAGGTGACTGGGACGATGAGTAGAAAGTAATAACACGAGATTTACGTGGTTCGATCTTTAAATAGATCTACGTCCACGGAGAGAGTCTTTGTATTATGAATTCTTGAGAATAAAATTGACAGACTGTGTCTTCTAATCTAGCTTTGGAGACTATTTATAGATAATTTAGAAGTAGTTACAATAGGGCCGAGATCGTGGGGTGGACTAAGGTGGTTGAGCTCATGGGCCCTTGGTCCAAGGTGGTTGAGCTCATGGGCCGAGCTGCGTCTGGGCCGAGGTGATCCTTGGGCCGAGCTGCTCTTGGGCCTTGGTCTCATTTGGGCCTGATAACGGGGCTACACCCTATCAGTAAGCTTCTAGACAATGGTTTAGTATACTGCTTTGGTTTTTCTGCATTTTGTATAGCATATATTAATTTTCTTAGACTGCTCTTGGACATTTTTCATTTCTTAAGTGCTCCCAATGACTTAAGAATGTGTAGTTACATTTAATGCACCATTAGCGTCATGA
>JAPKLX010000290.1:227255-261296 GCA_026898415.1 Leonotis leonurus | reverse complement strand
TCTTGTAAACTTTCTTCTGGTGAGGAAATGGATCTTAAAAACGAGTTCTGTTTCATACTTCCTTCATACTTCCTCCATAAATGAAAAAGAGTCTCATTTCTAAAAAGAATCTCAATGTGATTTTTAATAAATTATCCGTTCCCTAAAGGCGCCATAAACTCAACACAATTCTTAAAACTCCATATTGGACTATTTTTTTTGTATTTAGTAATTTTTACTTTGCATTCTTTAACTACAACTATTTTAAACTATAATTTATGTGATTTGGTTTTTGCAGATGATTATGGTCAATACAGAGATCAATAAGCGTATCTCGATGTTAAACAATGAAAGGTGGTTATAATCAATACAAACTTCCCTGTATATTTGTGTATGTCGCTGTTAAGTTTCTATATCTGAAGTGTTATGTTTCTAAAGCCGACAACAACATGATTTTCAGAACCGACTTTATGTGCTATCACAACTATACTTTCGCTGAATAGACATTTGACATTGATGTTTTGTCCTCCCAGGAATGATCATAAGACTGGATCTTGTACATGTCTTGCACTGTAAACATTTTGTAGTATAGATTATAGACTATAAACTTCCAAAATTGATGATTGTATTAGTACGTAAAATTATTAACATATTTTTATTTCCTCAGAGGATGGTGGACAGAATTGCTGTACGCTTCTCTAATAGGCCCCGCAAAGTATTTGTTCAAGTACGTTTCGAGGAAGAACACACTATATCAGTCACGCCATAACGCCATTATGATCTAGTAAGTCGGTGCATGAGCCACTTGTTTGATTTATTCTTTTCAAATAAAAACTATTTTTATCTATGTTGAGGCTTGTTACAAACCATTACCTGTTTTGTTTTGCATAGAGAAGTTGAATTTATGCTATACACCTCTATGCCATCTGCTTGTTGATTAATGTTATATCATGATGTTTTCCTACTTCAATACTTTCATAAAATAATATGAAAGTTATTCTATTTAAGCGCTAACTTATGTGAACTAACATTCAAGTCTTCAGAATTCTAAGTCTATACGGGAACGATGATATATCTAATTCACTCATAGTACCTGGATACATGATAGTTAGTTGAGAAAGTAAAATATCTAGAGTGAATATAATAATAATAGTCTTTCTCAGGAAGTTCTATCTTGGGTAATTGAATGTCGAAAAATGTGTTTCTTGATGGAATATATTTAAACTTGAATGCTTTAGTTAGGAAGTTTCATTGAAGCCATAAAACTACCAAACTAATAACACTATATGCAGCTCTAATAAATATTTCGATGCTAAATATACTTTAAGTACAGGCAAGAATTAATAAAGATCATCACATTCTAGAGATTGGATGTGGTTGGGGAAGTTTAGCACTTGAAATGGTAAATATGACAGGAAGCAAATATACCGGCATTACATTGTCTGGAGGTATAACAATATAGCAAGTTATTATAAACATGGTATTTCTTTATGTTATGTTGATTTTGTTTGTCATTTCTGATGTTACAAATTTAAATATCAGGATCAAATTGAACTTCTTCTTTGTGACTACCGCCAATTGCCCAACTATAAATATGACAGGATAATATCATTGTCAGCACTCTTTGTTCTCTCTCCAATGAACTAAAATTCTTAAATTAGGTAGCTTATTTACTTTAAGTCTTTAACTATATACATAAACTTCTATTACTGAATTTTCTATGATAGAACAAATCGGGGATGTATATATGGAAGAATTTTTCAAATGTTGTGAATCTTCATTAGCTGAAAATGGCATTCTTGTTCTTCAGGTAACAGTACTTGGTTGTCATAACAGCTTTGCTGTGTTAAGTTTCCTGTCTCATCATGTTACCACGTATGTATCAAGCATTGAAAATTACTTGTGTTTTTTCATCAGTTTATATCAATAGCTGATGAAAAATACGACGACCTGAGGCGCAGCAATGACTTCGCCAAGGAATACATATTCCACGGTGGTTGTCTGCCTTCACTCAACTGAGTAATGTCTGCAATGGCTGCAACATCCAGACTTAGGTGACTTTATAGTTATTACTAATTATGTCTCTGATTAGATTAATTATTTGATTCCCTCTCATCGAAATGATTTTGTGCAGCGTGGTACACCTAGAAGAAATAGGATGCCATTACTATCACACCCTTAGACGTTGGCGGCAGAACTTTCTCCAAAACCAAAGGTACATGCAAGGAAACTTGATCATAATCCTATGCTTTTGGTTGCTTAAATACTTAAATTTGTGTTAAGATGTACTCCCTCCGTTGTTTGATTGATTGATTCGACTGGCTAGTTGTTTATTACCACTTATTGCGTATCCTTGTTTAAATAAAAAATGAATTTGTCAAGAGGTCTCTGCTCTTATGAAAACCATGAGCACGGGAAACCGCATGAGGATACATTAGTGAATCCCTAATTGTCAACATCTCATGACAATGACCATATAACTTGACATTGTTCTAACATCTTTGTGAATTAGGAGTATATAAGGATTTTACCCCACTCTCTTTAAGAAAATTCATATTTATAAAATAGATGGGTATGGGAAACCACACCGAGAAAACCCGAACATTTGGAGTACACACCCAGTGAACATTGTTCTTAATATTCTTCATGTTTAAAATGAATAAGAAAAAGAGAAAGATATGTGAATAAGTGAAGAATAAAAACTCTAGCCGATTATGTACTCTCACTGATACCGTTTGCATTGTTGTTTTCTTTTATTCGAATTGATGAATATCTAGTCAAAGTGGGCTACTTATTTCTATGATCTCTACGTGACGTGACATGATGATAGATAGGTTAATCATGTGATTGATTTGAAGTCTTGTCAAGAACACATGCCGTGTTAGATTTTTTTTTCCTATTGATATTTTAGACTAAGTTATGCCTGAGGAGAAACAAAGTTTTGTGTGGAGGGGTTGTTTAGCCTATTTTTGGTCTTCTAAACTCATATATTCATCTTCTTTATTCTCGTAGTTTTCCCATTTGTTGGTACCGAAAGAGCAATGTTTGGTGTATGGGGGGGAGGGCGAGGAATACACCAAATACCAACTTTTCAGTGAACTTTACTAATTAAGTAGAGAGATTAAGGTTTCTCACTGGGAGATTGCTTGGGTTTACAGATCAGGTTCACTCAACTAGGTTCACTCGATCTGTCCAAGGAAATTCTCTTTCGTGAGTTACGCAGAATAGAAAGCAAGAGTGATCTTGTTATCTAAAGTTGAGTAGTGTGCGGAAGATGGTGGATTTAGTTGGTAGCTCTTATATAAAAACCTTTGCAAATACTTAATCAAATATCTTAGAGTTGATTAAATCGATGCAAGTTTGCGTGAAAGTGAAGGGTTAGTGAATAAATAATTGCAAGATAAAATGCGTAAAGTAAAGAACACAGTTGTTTTACGTGGTTCATGAAACCCCATACGTCGACGGTCCATTCAAACTAGATCGAATATCCACTACTAGGATAATCTCTTGTTGGTCCCGAAAGAGCAAGATTGGTGTATGGCGGGGGGTGGGAGAATACACCAATTCAAACTTTTAGGGTTTCCTCGTTTTTCAAATTAATAAATAAGGCTTAAGCACACTTAATAAATAAGATAACTTTGAGTAGCAAGTCAAGTTCTTGTTAGGAAGAATTTTAAGTAGCTCATATAAGGCCTTAAGATGTGATTAACAAAGATTAAGAATAACTTTGTAAGTTAAATTCAAACTAAGTTGTGTGCGGAATTTGGTGGTTTAATGCTTTTTGTTAAAATGAAAACAGTTTTCTTTAATCAAGATATTAAGCAAACCGATTTAAGAAAGATCATGAAAAAGATGATAGGCAAAGCAAACAAGAAAATAAAGAACGCAAGTAGTTAACGTGCTTCGGGATAAACTTTCCCTACGTCCACGGCTCGATCAGATCTATCCACTAAGCTTCTCCTTTCTTTTTACTCCTTCAGTACGAGCCACAAGAAATATCAAATCTAGATATTTTCTAGTGATTACACTTTTTTCTAGGATTGAGAACTACAATCTAAGGAGTATACTTTCTTGGATCTAAACTAGACCCTAACTTTGGTTTTGAAAATAGTTTTTCCATAAAATACTAGCTTCAAGCGGATGAACACTCAAGAGAATTCTCAGATTTATGGAGTGTTTTGAGCGATGAAAGCTTGAAGATATTTGAGCAGAGTAATGGCAAATTTGTTCGTTTGAATTCTCGTGCTCATTTCTGGCAGTGATGGTTGTATTTAGAGACACTATAGCCGTTGGAGAAGATGAAGAGTTATTCTACTTTGCATTAAATGCATGACACGTTTTGTAAAGGCACGTGCCGCCTGCATTGCGTGTTATAACCACCTATCACCTGATTTCCCAGTGTTTTCCATTCCAAGGATGATTCATCGTACAATAAATGTAATATTATTGTACTTCATTCCTTAAAATATCTCCATTGATGTGACAACACACTGAGTGGTTGACTTATGACAAATTTAGATATGTCGGCAGTCCACCGTAGTTATCATGAGGGACAGCGAACTTGACTTCTTCTAATAGATCGTTTCCTACAATCTGTCCATGAAGTATTAATTTGTTTGGTGTCAAATTAATACTTTAATTTTTCTTCTGCATTCTTGAGTCCATCTTGATATTGCAACAATCTTGAATTGGGACATATCGTTAGAATAAAACGATCTGCTTGTTGTAACGGCGGGCTGCTTCTTCATTCTTTTGCTTGTTGATTGAGATGGTTCAAGTCTTCATAGATCCTATACTAGAGAACATCTAGAGAAATAAGACAGGTGATTTTTCTAGCCATCTATTCTTTTACATTTTCAGCTGTTCTACATAATCTAGAAAATACATATCATTCCTATAAGTAAGTTTGAAACATCAAACTCCTTTTTACAATTGTGATATGAAAAAATCTATTCCAGAATGAATGACATCTAAAACCATGACAACAACTAAGGAACAGCGAGCTGTTGAATTTAGGGACATATCGTTATAGAAAACGATCTGTTCCTAACTCGAACTAACTGTTGATGTACAATTAAACTAAAACTTGTCAATATGGTAATCAATATGTCCAGGATAGCTCATAAGAATAATACAAATTGTATAACTAACAATATGCTTCTTTTATAGTCAAGCTGTTCCTTAATAGATGATATTGATAACTTGGTTTTAGGGATCTTGAAATGACAAAGTATAGTTTCTAACAACATAATCAAAACATAAAAAAATTTGTCAGGCTCCCAACATCTCTCTTCATTAAACTCGCTGAGTACGGGCCACAAATTCCAATCAAAACTAGATGGAAACTTGTGCACGAATTATGGTCATGTCCTTTACAACTTGCAGATAAATTTGCTACAATACCTCGACGTTAATCCACTTAGAAAGCTACTAAGCTAGCGGAGATATCAACTCTTCTTCTCGATAAGACAGACTTAAATCGAGGGTGGATTTGGCTAAGTTCACGAACAACTTTGAATAATTATGGAATGGGAAATCTTCGTCGTTGAATACTTCGATGTAGCGTAGATTTCTGGGCAGTGTTTCAACACTTAGAACTTTGATAATAACTCTCATGTATAATCGTGCGTAAGTTCGTTGTTCTTTTCTCCAGATTTTGTTCGAAGCTTTTATAAGCTCAGAATTAAAATTATGTCCGCTTGGTTGATTGACAAGCTTTAAATGCTTGATTGCCAATCGCAGATTTGAATCCCTAATTGATCCTCTTGCCTTGTAGAGAATGATTATTGAGATCTCATTTATTTGGTAATAGATACGCTAATTGATATCTTTCCATCTTCTATCTCTGATTGAATCTCCTTTCTTCCTCGAACTCTGATTTGATTATCTTTCCTTTTTCGAAGATCCTGGTGACGTGGCATAAAGATGAGATTCTCTCTAAGTCCATCGGGTGACGCATTGTATACCTAGATGACTTTTGAGAATATTAGATGACTATGCAAACTTCAGGTGACTCATTGTATACCTGAAAATCACATAATCTCCATCTTAGCGATCTATAAAGAACACGTTCACTCTCTTCACTGGTCAAGTTAGGTTCACTTCCAGCGAGATAATCTAGTCCATATTTGCTCCTTAAATTGACAGGAACAGCTGAGGGAGGAACATGTTTGGTCCAGGTTGAGTGACCTTATCAGCTTGTGTGCTTGCATCAGGTTCACTGGTTTGCTTCCAAGTATTAGAGGAATAACTAGATCAGATGACTTTCTATAGTACATAACACTTAACGTATTCAGGTCTTTTACATTTTAGTCATTAGCTAACATGTTCTAAGATCTTGGTTATCTATAGATAGGACTTTATAACTTAGTCTTTTCTTTACACCATACCAACGCTAGAAAGAAGTAAAAACAAGCTTGCTCTCTATTAGGTTCACTTTTAAATTAAGTGATCTCCCTATTACATTTTGAGCAGGCTTAGTCTAGCAAGCAAACGTAAAAGTAAATCTAAGTGTTTGTTTCGAAAGAACATCATCAAAACAAAATATTGTGAGGGTTCCCAACAATTTCCCCCTTTTTGATGATGTCGAAACCACATTTTACAATATAACCCTAAATAAAGCAATAAGAGTGATCTAGTTTAAATTACCAGAATAGTTAATCTTGTTATAATTTATAACGAATGTAAAGCATTAAAATTGTGTGGACAAAGAGATATTGTCATCAGATAACCCGTTAAAATAATATAGATCAAATAAATCCATACATGTTACAAGATGGTTATGTCCAGAGCATATAAAATAGAAAAACAAGATGCACAAAAGAAATAGCAGGCAGATTTACTAGATATTGCAATCAGGTTCATTTACCAGCTGGTTTCTTCTGCTGCCTTGCCTCCTTCATCTGCTTCTTCTTCTCATCTAAGATCAGTCCAAAACTTTCATAAATCCCATCACGCACCCTTGCGTGATCTGGATCGTGGTTGTCGATCTTGTATACTCGATAGTGGGCTATGGTGTTGATGAACTTTAAAATCTCGGTATTGTCTGACATCGTGCTCCCCTTTATCAATGGACACTACATTGGTTGCTTGGAAGGGGCCTTAATCTCAACTTGAGATGCCTGTGCTGCTAGATTCACTCTATGGATCAAGTCTTGATTCCTGTAGTCATTAAGATCAATGTTATCGATGGCGAATGACGGGTCATGGCGGTTTGCCAAAAAACCACCATACGAATATGGCGTGGCGTATGGCAGGTTATGACAGACAATTGAAAAAAAATATAAATTATAATATATGTGCTCAAAATTAAGAACTTAATCAGCAAAAAATAATCTAAAATAACACAAATCATCATATTCAAGTCAAACACACCCACATAAACTCATAAATCATAACATAAGTCATATATCATCTAACACATAAGTTTCAAATATAAATATAAAATGTAGCTAATAATTATTAGTAATCTTCCTCCTCATCAACCCCAACATAATGATCCTCTTTATCTTCATTTTCATCAAAGGAAGCAAATCCCTCTTCCTCCTCTTCTTTCTAAAAGAAGCAAAAAATAATACACACATAATAAGCATATAACAGTATAACAAACAACATATATAATACATATACAAAAAAAAAGAACATGATATGCTGTCAGAAATTCAGGTTTCAGAATATATAAATATATAAAATAATATAATATTAATATGATGATATTATTAATAATCTAATATATATAATATATTATAGATTATAAATAACACAAAAAATAATAAATATAAATATATAATATGCTATCAGAAATTTAGAATATATAAATATATAAAATAATATAATATATACAGAAAAATAAAAATAAAAAAAAGTATAAAAAATACTTAAGAAAACTGATATGATAATATAATATATAACATATTACAGATTATACATAATATGACAATACAAAAAATAATAAATAATTAAATATACATCTATAATATACCTGTCAAAATATATAAATATATAAAATAATATAATTACAGAAAATAAAAATAAAAAAAAGAACAAAGTATACAAAAAAAAATTATAAAATATGAATTAAAAAACTAAAAAAACTAGGTTAGAATCAAAAGAATATTAAAAAAAAACAGAAAAAGAAGAAAAAAAAAAACCTGCTGCCGCCGAAGAGCTACTGTCGCCGCCAGAAAGTTGCTGTGGCCGGTTGTCAGCCGCCGGTGGAGAGGTAGGAAGAGGGAGAGTGGGGAGGGAAATAATAAAAGGTAGTGAAAGTGTGAAACCCTAATTTTAAGTTAGATAAATAGGGTCAAAGCCCATTTGACCCAGTTATAAAGAATGTGTCCATATGGCGCGCCATGGCGGTGGCGGCCGCCATACGGCGCCATGGCAATCCTGCCACACCACAGCCATGATATGACACCACTTCTGAAATCCGCCACCGCCATCCGCCATGGCGACTATTTGATAACAATGATTAGGATAGAGCTTGAAGTCTTGGTTTGCTGACTATCGGGAATAAGTAGGTTCTCTCAAGAAGTAATGGTTCAGAATGAACCTAGTAGTTTTGATTAGTTTTCATTTAGCTGGATCCCTATCTACAACCCAGGGATTTGATGGGGTCTTCTTTTGCAAGGAAAACACGTTTGAAAGCGTTCTGGTTTTCTCCTTCTTTGTGTGGGCTGATCTGGGTGGTCAAGGCGGTTGTTCAAAAGCTTTCTCTCTTTCTGCACGTTCTGCTTCCTTCTGAAGCTGTCTGGTTCTATCCTTATAGAACCTTGCACGAAAAATTGGATCACAAGCTCAGCTTAACTCACACCCATTAAAAGCAGTTCACTGACCTGCTCGGCCTCATCCATCTCCTCAACCGTGGGCTTTTTTCCTTTTATCTGAAATTGACACTCTGGTTGTTCTGCTTGATGTGTGGGCCTTGCTGGTGGTGGTGTGGTTTGTTTCTTTGTCTACTTCTTCTTGACTTTGTCCTTGCCTTTACCTCCTCCTCGACCTTCCCCCTTTTCGACATCATATATAACGGACTTGATGAGTGTGCGAAGAGAGTCGATCTCATGAAGAGAGTCGACCTTCCACTGCTAACCTGAGCCAGTGATTTTTCATAGTCGCCATTGTCCTTCTCTAGATCACCCACCTTTGAAAAATATAGACTCATCTCCTCTTTAGTCGGATATTGTATTTCAGTGAGTGTATCTTGCAGGCTTTTCTCCAAAATTTCTTTGAGCACTTCTTGTTCGAAATTATGCAGCTGCTTGTGGAGATCGCGAGAAGTGGCCTCTGTGATCTCAGCTGATAGCGAGGTTGATCTCTGCATAACGGCTTCCGCGATCTGTGTTTTTTGTTGTTCTGCAACAGCAGATAGAGACTTGGTGACCTTATCAAACTTCTTGTCATAGTTCTCCAATCATAAGTCCATCTTCACTCTAGCTAGATCAGCTGCATCTCTATCATCTTTAAGTGTCTTTTACATGCCCTCAACGGCGCTTCTTCTTCAAAACTCTCTCCATGTCATCAACATATTGCTTTTGATGGTTATTGAAGTCTGTGAGCACTTTGGTTGCCCTGTACTGGATCTCAATGGTTATGACCTGGTTTCATCTCGCAGTAAGTCTTCCAGGTCATAAAATCCAACGTGAACTTTTAACTTAACAGTTGCTCCTAGTGTCTACATGTCATTTGTGTGTTCTCCTCCTACGATCTGTCCAACAAGTTCTTCCTCGACCTCCTTAGCTGCAGGTTCATTCACATTTCCTTGTGCATTCTCCGTCTTCTTCTCCTTCTCCTTATCACTCCTTGTCTCCTTCTCTGGTTGTGATGCAGATGGCTTTTCTAGATGTGATGTTTGTGAAGTAGACGGTTTTTGATCTGCTGGTGGTGCAGTTGCTGACTTATTGGGTTGTTCAGGTGTTGCTTCTTCTTAGACTTCCATTGGAATTGATCATCAATGTTATCTGATGGAGCAGATTGCTCTCCTCTGTCCTCTACTCATTCAACATCTGACTCAGGTACAAAATTATAAAAGTCCATCCTCTCCTTGTAGAATGACTTCAGGTTGACTTTCAACTTCCTTGCTTCGTGTTTGTCAATCTCCAATACCATTTCATGATAAGTCTCCTTGATCTCTACTATCGAGGACACATCAAAAATATTTTGCTGAGTGGCCTCCTCAATATTTAATTCCTCCATCGATTTGAGAGTAAGCAAAGCGTCTAGTACGTAAAATTCGCTTTCCTTGATCAGCAAGTAAGTCTTGATATGTTGAGCTGCGGCATCTCTCGGGAGTTAGCTCGATTCTAGAAAAATCTTGGAGCACCAAGTGATCTACTTCATTCTCTATCAGTTGAATAACCTCCTCTGCCTGTCTGCTTCTGGTAATGATCTCATCAATCTCATCCTCTTCTTCTTCATCAATCCTTTCCAAGTGATCTAGTGAAGGCGAAGGTGAAGCTGTTCTGGCTGGAGAGTAATCCTTCTCCTGTCTCGAATCATAAGACGATTCAGGCTGAACATCGTCTAGAATCTCTCGATCTGGAGAGACGTCAGGTGATTTCGATTGCTGCTTCCTCAATTTCCTTTTCTTGGCCTGAGGTGGTGGAGAAGATATGTTGGTGTCAGATGAGCTTTCCCTCTTGGCAGGTTTACTCTTTTCTTATCCTTCTTGCTCTTCTTGGGTTCCCCCTTGGTTGGTGCAACCCAGGTTCGGTTCGATCTTCCCATCTCTAATAAGTGTTCCAAGTGAACATTGTCTTTAACTTTGTTGAACATGACAGTTGATAATCCAAGTGTCATCTCGAGCTGATATTGCTCCTTGGGCAAAGTGTTATGTGTGTTGAAAGATACGACCTCTTTCCAAGCTTGATTTTTGAAGAAAACTTCAATCATAAAGCTTATCTTCGTAGCATGTCTCAACTGTCTCTTTACCGATACATCACCAATCTGTCCTTTGTCATTCTTGTTAACCATCACCAACCTGGCCTCCATTGCCAACATATTGAACAATATTCTGCTCCAGTTAACAGGTAGGTTCAGAACTACAACAGTAAGTATCCTCATCTTTGCAGGAGTGACCTGGTCATATGACGCTGTATGTCATGAACACCTTCTGTACGAAGTCAAATAATAGTTTGTATCCAGGGAGCTAACAACGTTTTGGAGAACATTCTTTCCGTATAAGTGGTTGGAATAACCATTATCTCTTCAACAGCTTCTTGTAACAGTTCTTTTGTAATCTCAGATAGGTCCATTCCCTCGTCCTTCAGATGGTATACGTGCAAAATCATTTGCATGACATCATAAGTAGTTTTGCTTGTATTCCGATCTCCTATCGGCATAAATACAATAGCTTCATCTGTTGTTTTGTCATCTTCCCACATCAAATAAAAGACAACAACTTGCCTTGGTAAATACATCTCAGGATGGGATGTTACTATATTATGGAATCCTAGACAAGGATGGGATGTTACTATATTATGGAATCCTAGACACGGAAGGATGGGATGATCCAAAAATAATATCCTATACGTAAATTTGCATTAAAAGGATATGCTCCTTGACTTGATGATGAATAATGTTTTGTCAACTGAGCCTCGTCGAAAACCCGACTCCATTAAGAAGGTTTACAACGTCTCGTACCAAAATCATGGAGCTTGCTTCAATCCGTAGACTGCTTTTGCCAATCTGTAGACTTTCTGTTCTGGATTTCCTTCTTCAAATCCAGGTCACTGCTCTACATATACTTCTTCTTCTAGAATTCCATTTAGGAATGCACTCTTGACATCCATCTGATATACTTTGAATCGTTTGTATGCTGCATATGCCAAGAATAATGTGATAGCTTCCAATCAGGCCAATGGCACCACAGAATGTCCGTGACTCATCGAGTCAGCGGTCGCTGACGCCCTAGCGGCCGCTGACCTCTCGACTCTATATAAAGGTGATGCGTTTATTCATTCGAGATCTCTCTCTCTACGCACTTATATTTCGATTACCTCTCGACTCCTCATTCTAGGGTCGATATTTATGACTTTTTAGCTTAGAATTTTCATAGAGTCCAATTTAGTTTAGTCTTTTGATTACGAAGGATAGTCAATACAACATTCAAAGTTCGTTGCTTCAATTTTCATTCATCGTTTTCCATTCGAATTTATGGATTCCGTTTGATTTCAATTCTAATTTCGGTTTTGATGTACTTATTAAGTTTAATTGTTTATTTATGTTTTCGTATCATTTCTTCTTCTTTTATCTCCTCTATATTCTTAACAATTTCGAATTACAAGTCTTTCAATTTTATGTCTTTCAATTATTTCTTTAGATTGAGGTTCTTTCTTTCTTTAATAATCATTTCAATTCCGTTTGATTTCAATTCCGTTTGATTTCAATTCTTTCATAATGATTTCAATCTAATCCTTTAGATTGAGGTTCTTTCACTACAAGAAATTTATAAATAGATAACACCACATAGATAACGGTATTTTTAATATACCGTTATCTATGAGCGTGTTTTTCAAATAGATAACAGTTAGTGTTATCTATATTAGTGTAACTTATGTTAATGATAACGGATTTTAATAAATCGTAATCTATATTAGTGTAACTTATGTTATTCTCTCCCTTCTTTCTCCATGCCAAATTAAAACCCTAATAATTCGTCAACTCCCTCTTCTTTTTTGGCGAACTTTACAATGAAGGTGACGAAAAGTGGGGATGAGGTGATGGACGGTTCGGATATAATGGACTTGGTTGAGAACGACAATGTCTTCTCCAACTTCGTCGATCACAAGTTCCACGACGCTGACTGCGACGGTAAGCTCTCCCTCAACGAGCTCCAGCCCGCCGTCAGCGACATCGGCGCCGCCCTGGGCTAGCCGCCTCGCGGCTCTTCTCCTGATTCCGACCACATATACACCAAGGTCCCTCTATCTCGCTCTTGCATTAACCTTCTTTCCATTTTTGGTCATTTCTTTGGCTTCTGCGGTTTTGTCATCTGATTTTGACCGAATGCGGTTCAGTGCAAACCCTTGTGCGTGTGTGTGTTTTCTTGATCTATGATTTCGGAAGTGAAGTATTTGTTCTTAGCTGTATTAAAAGAAAGAGAAGGGCTCTTGGAGTGTCTGAAGATACTGATTAAAGTTGTAATCTTGGAGCATTTAGAATCCTTGGATGGAAGAATCTTGATTGGGTTTTATTCATTTTCCCTGCATCTAGCATCAGTGCTTGATCTCACTATGTTTAGGGCGTCAAAGAACATCGAATATGCTTATTCCTATTTTATTCATCGCAACCTATTTTAGTGGATGTTACCGCTTATTCCTTCATTTCTATTCAACTTTCAAGTCTTTAGCTGAATATGCTTCTTACATCAGTTATGAGTATGTCGAATACTACTATATGAGCCGTAATTTGCTTTGTTGGTGAATTTATTTTTTTGCTCGAGTTGATTCCCGAGTTATTTTGTTTCCATAAAGTAGCTAAAAATTAAACTACTTGCTCGCTTTTCTTTTGGTCTTATGTAAAATTGATTGCTGAAAGTTATTTCTCAACAGAACAAGCTGGGAAGAGGGCAGCGGGACAAATTACAACAATTCATGTCAATTACTGGGGCAAGGTATCTTAAATACTCTTTTTTTTACTGCATTCTCGTCCAATATTTGATGAATTTTGTTTTTTACATATGCTCTTCTTCATAAAGAAGCCAGCTTGTGCTTATGTAGTGCATTGTATTTTACCTGGCTCAAGTATTTTTTTGTGGTGATTTTTGTACGGTTGTGGAGGTTTTGTGCCGATCTGGACTTTTCTGACTTAAATTAAGGTTGACTTATTACCAAACTGCACCACTATAGACGTGTTATTTGCTTTAGTTAATTTACCTTTAGGCACTTGTTTAGAATATCAGTCTCCTATTTGGGATTAATTATCTTTATATTCTTTGCTGGTGTGAAATTTAATTTAATTTCCTTACCTTTTCTTATTTGGCAATGATATAAATGGTAACTGAACTTTAATAATTTTTTTATTGGTCATACTTCTTGGTCCTTTTCATATTGTATTCTATGTTCTTTAGTTAGTGTATAGTGATCCTGCATTTTGGCTACTATACTTTTATGCAGTGAAAAAATTGTTGTCCAAGCTTTGAAGGCTAGTGATTGGCAATTTGAAGGGGCATTCGACATATTCTATAGCCACATTCTCATGTAAAGACAGTTGCTGACACTAGGCATTTAGAGGAGCTTTACAATAGATACAAAGGTAATCTTTTGATTCATCTGTTAATTTATAATGTTATGAGAACTGCTTTCCATCTTCATAGTTGTGTCTAGCAACATCTTCAGTTCTGAAGCTGTCTATTCATGATGAGTTGAATTTGTATATGGTCCATTTAGTCCGTTAATACTATTTTGCAGGGTGCATATTCACACGTATACTATTCTCCTGTCCTATCTATCCCAAAAAAAATAATTGGTGTTCATATCATTATATGTGATCACTTCTTTCCAGTTCATTTTCATTGCGAGTTCGTCTGCTGTTCAGTTGGTTCCTCCAAATGTAGAATCTTACAACAAATTGTTTATTTTTTGGATCCCTATGCTGATATGATTTTGGTTGACGGAATCACCCTTTTGTGCAATGATCTTCAGGTTTATTTAGCAATTATACTCATGTTCATGCTTATCTGTAATTTGTTATTTGGAGAAGAAATTTTTATACTTTGTTGCTTATAACAAATGGAATTTCTCTAAACCACACACCTCCGCCCAACTCCTTTCTTAACGTCTTTATTTGTTTTTTTCGGAGTGTAAATACACCAGTAACATGCAGAATGCTTTTCTTTTGCTAGGTTGAACCTCAAGATATTGTCATGGTAAGTTATATCTGAACTTGTACAATAATCAATTCTTTAATTTCTTGATTATATAAGATCTCTTAGGTTCTTTTTTAAAATGCAAATTGTCATTTGTCCAGTAAAGTAAGCATATGTATGTTGCTTTTGCTTTTGATTTTTAAGATGATTTAATATCAGAAATTCATCTATCTGCTTTTTTGCTGCTAATAGTGTTTCTAACTCCTGCAGAAAAATTTCGGGAGATTTATAACTATGCCTTTGGATGGGCAAAAGAGAAGGTAAACATTGAATACTCGGTTATTCAGTTGGACTAATTTGTTTTTTATTTAGTCTTATTCATGTTAGATCAAACAAATATTTAGTCACTCTCACAAGCCATATTTATACCACTGAGATTGTATTTGGTTTTGGAACAATTGTCGGCCGAACATTCTGAAAATTTGTTATTTTAAAGATTAAATCATATCAAACTGCACCGCATAGTATGGGAATGCAATGCCGAAATATCTATACTACCCATTTACCCTTCAATGCTTACTTTAAGTTCATTTAGCTCTCACTTTCCAACTGCAGAAGCACCGGATACTAAGTTAGCTTAAATTCATTCTGCTCACAGTAAGGAAGATCTATTAGAAGCTGTCTTAAAGTACTTTATTTTGGTTTATATGAATTCTGAGTTTTTTCCACAACCATTTTTCTTTTTAAGTTCAACTTCCAATTTAGTAATGTGTGATGTACAATGATTTTTATTTTCTATACAGGGCCAGAAGTCTTTGGCATTGGATACTGCAATTGGGATGTGGCAGTTGATGTTTGCAGAAAAGCAATGGCCATTAGTCGATCATTGGTGTCAGTTCCTCCAGGTAGAGCAAATTCTACTTGATGTTATGGAATGAGTTGCTGAATTGCTTCATGCTAAGAAAAACATGCATTTTTGTCTGGTATTCTGAGTACCCGACTACCGCCGTGTATACTGGATATGGTGAAATTTCAAGACCGCCTTCATTCTCATTCTTATTTCCGCAAGGCAGCTGATGGTGCCATAAGGTATCTGTAGTTATGATGCTTTTGTTTCAAGCGGACATACTTTGTAAAGACGAACTATGACTTATAAAACGAGTATACTTTTGTTTCAAGCGCATTTAATTTGCTATATTTGGCTTGTACGTACATACTTTTGTTGAATATTTGCATGGTAGAATATATTTTAAACAGGTTTAATATGATATTATTTTGTGTCTTTCGTTATATTATTAATTGTTATTTTTTAAATATAAATTGAATGATAAGAAATTTGAATATTTAAGATAACGATACAAAATCGTTATCTAAGTGACCAAAAGTGTAATCTAAAGATATAATACGTAGTATATATAACAAGCATTTTATAACGCCAAACAACTGTTAACTATATGACTGATAAGCGTTTTCTAAACTAACAATACAAAGCGTACAAAATACATTACATAACGCTAACAACCGTTATCTATATCTTTAAATAGATAACGTTATTAAATCGTTATGTACGTGGAAAGAAAATGTAATCTAAGTGTAAAATAGATAACATAAAAAATATCAATGGATAACGATTTGGACTGTAATGTAAAGTACATATAGATAACGGTTATATTCGTTATGTTTACATTCTAAACCGTTATCTATTTAAAGAATAGATAACGGTGCCGAGCGTTATCTATGAGCGTGTGCACATAGATTACAGCAGTATATATAACACATTTTTGCACGTATAGATAACAGCATTTCGCCGTTATCAATGAGCGAATTTCTTGTAGTGTTTCTTTCTTTAATTTTATGTCTTTCAATTATTTCTTTCGTTTAATTTTTTATTCTAGAGTTTATCTTCCATCGCAATTTATATTTTTCGCCTAACTTTAAAAACTCAAATCAATTTTTTATTTACTTTCACGACTTGCGCTACAAAGTCTTCCTTGAGAAAATGACTTGGGTTGACATAACATTGCTATACGACCTCATTATATAGCGAGCGACTTGAAATAATTTTAGTCGAAACAAGGTAGTTCTCAAGATGACGACTGGAGTCCCAATCACTTTGAAGGAGGTTTTGCATGTCTCTGACATCCGCAAGAACCTAGTTTCAGGCTCAGTTCTAGTTAATAAATGTTTTAGACTAGTATTTGAATCTAATAAATTTGTACTTACAAAGTTTGGAAAGTTCTTGGGTAAAGATTATCTTACTAGGGGTCTCTTCAAACTAAATGTAATGGTCGTGTGCCGCAAAGTGATGCATGATATGAAAAAATATCTCTCTTATTTGATTGAGTGCTCTGATTTATGGCGTTGTAGATTAGGACATGTGAATCTAAATGCTTTAAAAACAATAATAAACTTGGATTTCTAAAGTTAAATGAAATATACACTAAAAAAAAAGTGTGAAATATGTGTTGAGGCTAAAATGTCAAGGTTGCCTTTTCATTCAGTAGAAAGGAGCACAAAGCCACTTGAATTAATTCAGACCGATGTGTGTGACTTAAAGTTTGTGCAAATGAGAGGTGGTAGGAATTACTTTATCATTTTCATTGATGATTGCACGAGTTATTGTTACCTTTATCATCTAAGAACTAAAGATGAGACTATTGAAGCATTTAAAAACTTCAAAAATGAAGCCGAAAATAAATTAAGTTGTCGAATTAAGGTGATTCAAAGTGATAGAGGAGGCGCATATGTTGCTCTGTTTGAAGAATTATGCAATGGAAGTGGTATAATTCATCAAATGACGGCTCCTTATTCACCTCAGTCTAACGGAGTTGATGAATGCAATGATCGAAAACTTAAGGAGATGGTGAATGCTTTGTTAATTAGTTCAGGGTTGCCCCAAAACATGTTGGGGGAGCTATTTTTACAGCCAACTACATATTGAACAAAATTTCACTTAAGGGTAAGGATGTTACTCCTTATGAGTTGTGGAAAGGGATAAAACCCTCCTACAAATACGTTAAAGTGTAGGGGTGTTTGGCAAAAGTGGAAGTGCCTCTACCTAAACAAGTTGCAATTGGCCCTACGATTGACTGTATATTTATATGATATGCGCTTAACATTAGTGCCTATCGATTTGTTATCCACAAGTGAGTAGTACCCGAAATGACTGTGGGAAGAACAATCGAATAATGGAATGCAATATTCTTTGAAAATATTAAAGAAAATGATAAAAGTGAAGTCAATTCTAGTAAGAGAATTGAAGATGAAACCATGAGTTCTAAACCAATGTATAAAGATCCAAAATCCCGTAAGCGACAAAGGACCGATCTAGAGGATATAGAACCGAGAAGTGGTAGTCGAGTTAGGACACAAAAAATTTTGGGCTTGATTTTGTATCGATTATGTTGGATGAATAGCCAACAACGATTAAAGAAGCCTTCTCTAGATCGGATGAGGATCTATGGAGAGAAGCTGTACAAAGCGAGATTGATTCAATATGACAAAACCGCACTTGGGTGTTGTTTGATCTGCCAGAAGGTTGTAAGCCCTTAGGATGCAAGTGAATCCTTAAAAGAAAGTTTAAAGTCGATGGATCTATTGACAAATATAAGGTTCGGTTAGTGGTCAAATTCTTTAAACAAAAAGAGGGTACGATTTTTTCAATATCTATTCACCTGTAACGAGAATTACCTCCATTAGAATGCTTCAAGAGATTGTTGCCTTGAACAATCTTGAGATTCACCAATTGGATGTAAAGACTACGTTTCTAAATGGTGATCTTGATGATGATATCTATATGGAGCAACCTGATGGGTTTGTTATACCCGGTCAAGAGAAAAAAGTATGCAAACTGGTTAAGTCTCTATATGGATTTAAACAAGCATCGTTACAATGGCATTTGAAATTTGATGACATGATGTTGTCAAATAATTTATGTTGGTCCCGAAAGAGTAAGGTTTGGTGTATGGGGGGGGGGGGGAATACACCAAATATAAACTTTTCAGTTTACTTCGCTGATTATCAGAGAGTTCAAGCTATTCTTAAAGAAGAAATTGCTCGGCAGATGACTGACCAGATCGATCGACAGATCGATAGCAGATCAATCCAAAACAGGTTGCTCTCTAGTGTAAATACTTAGACAATAATAAGAGTGATTTTATTACTTTCAAGTATTGTGTGTGCGGAAATATGGTGGACTTAGTTGATGCTCTTTATATTGAAAACCTTAATTATAATCCAGATCATTAAAGCAGGTTGAGAGATGCAGTTTAAATGATAGTGCGAGGGTTAGAATAAATAAACAACAAAATATAAATAAGCAGAAGGATAAGTGACACAGTTGTTTAACGTGGTTCGGGAAATCCCTACGTCCACGGTCTGATCTAAACTAGATCAGATTATCCACTACTAAGATATTCTTTTTCTTTATACTCGCGGAGAACGAGCCACAAGTTTCAAACACAATCTGGTTGAAACTTATGCACGAATAAGGGTCGTGTCCCTTTACAACAGATTACCTCTACGTTACCACTAGAAAACTACTAGCTAGCAGGGTGATCTCCTTTCTCTCGATAAGACAGACTTGAATCGAGGTTGGGTTGGTGTGATTTAGAACCACAAACAGTTTGAAGCTTTAGTCTGACGTAGAGATTGACTGCTTGAGAATAATTTTTATCGATGTAGCACACGTATTTCTTGTTTCAGACTTTTGAGCTCCAAATATATATAGGCATTGAATTTGAAATTCTAGCCGTTTGCTGATTGGCGCGAGATGATTGTAGTATGCCAATCAATGATGTCCATCATATCTACGCTTGCCTTGTAGAAGCGTTGACCGAATCCTCTAAGCATGGAAAGCAGATCGATAGTGATTACTATCCTTCTTCGTGTCAATCAAAGATTTTCTTTCCAAACCTTAGTGGATGGACTTCAATATTGATGTGGCAAGTGGATATGATGTGTAGGATGATGTCATCTGGTGGTTTGATGACTCTATCGATCTGGTGCTTTGCTGTGATCATCGATCTGGTTGGTGATCTGGTCGACGACTGTCATAACAGATCGATTTCTTCTTTTTGAAAAAATGTATTGGTCTTCAACATAGACTATTATTGAGATGACTTCTATAGGATTAATTCCTTTACTTGCCAAGTCATCTCCTAATCTGTTCTCTATCAGAATTCACTTTATGTTTAGTGATCTGTTAACATGTTAAACAATTTAGCACCAATCAAAGCTGTAAAGACTAAGTGTGTTTCGAAAGATCATCATCAAAACAAAAATACTTCGGGGTTCTCAATAATTTCCCCCTTTTTGATGATGCCGAAACCACACTTTACAATATCATCCTAATTTTAAGCATTAAGAGTGATCTGGTTTAAAATTCTAGATTGTTTATGTTTTCGTTATCAGGTTATAACGATTAATAGTGGTTGAGTATGTCCTGGACAATAAGGTGTTGTCATCAGAAACCCAAAAATCTTCATAGATAAGAACATGTAGAGCAAATGGGTTACATAGTCCAAGACATAATGTAAGAATTACATATAGTGAATGATGTGAAATGAGGTATCTATCTGCTCTTCTTCCTTACCTCTTGTTGCCTCTTCATCTTAGCTCTTGTCTCATCCGAGATCATCTGGACACTTTCATAAATCCCCTCTCTGACCCTGATGTAATCTGGGTCTCCAGCATCGATCTTGTACCCCCTATTTTCAGCAAGTTGATTTATGAAGTTTAGCAGGTAGGTTTTGTCAGGGATTTTAGTGCCAGGGATGTCTGGGCATTCTCTGTATTCTCTATCTGGTGCAGTGATAGTGATCTGGGCCTCTGCAGCTGCTTCTCTTATGGCCTGGACCAGATCTTCTGCATCGTTCATGTCCAGATACAGATTGAATGCCTCATTTGTTGTGCCCTCGCAGTATATTGGTTCTTTGATAAAGTATCGGCACATTATAAAACCATACTTCAGCCCTTCCCATCCTTCCTTCAGATTGTCTGGCACCCAGCTGGTTTCTCCTTCTTTGGGTTTCTTGGTCTTGATAGGTGCAGAGAAGGACCAGTCTGATCTAGACTTCTTCTTTTTCTTCTTAAGTGGCTGGGATTGACTTGATCTGCTTGACTGGGATTTGGATGGCCTCATGGATTGAGCAGATGGTTGACTTGGTTGATCTGGTTGTGCTGGCTGCTCAAGTTGAGCCTCTGTTCTTTCTCCAACAGCACCAGATTGACTTTTTCCTTTTCCTCCAGCTGCTCTCTCTTTCCTCTTCCTAGATCCTTTCCCCTTTTCGACATCATCAATATAGATTTTGATGAGTGCCTTAAGGGAGGTGATCTCCTCCTTCATTTCCTTCATCTCTTTTTCAGAATCCATCTTGTAGTTGAGCAGAGATGTGATATTGGAGTTGGATTCATCAATCTTCTGCTCCATAGATGATTTTGCACTGGTGAGATCAGCAGTGTAGTTCTCTTGATCTTCTTTGATCGCCCCAATCTCATCTATGTATGTGTCGATCATTGCCTTAGAGGGGTATCTTAGATCGCGCAACTTTCTCTCCACAAAGTTCACCCCTTCATCTTCAAATTTTCTGAGTTGTGATCTGATTTCAATCTTTGCTGCCTTGATCACTTCCTCAGTGATTCCATCAGTTTGGTCTTTGACTATGGCATAAACCAGGTCTTTCTCTTTCTTGGCAAACTCTGTAACAATTTTGTACATCTCTTGGACTTTAACCTCCATTGTTGACAGAGTTTGATCAATCTGCTCTTTCCTCTGCTCAGCAGCAGACCTGTTATCATCTAATTTCTTGCTGAGCTCTTCCAGCTTCATTCTGCACACTCTCCTCAAGTAGGAGTCCACCTGGTCTACATGGGATTTCAAACTGTTGTTAAATTCTGTGAGAATTCTGGTGGCCTGGTCCTGGACAGTTGAGATAGTGTTGTACATGTATTTGTCCACTTTGAGGGAGATTAAGTCCTTGATTTGTGCATTGGATAGAGATTGATGCTGAGTCATCAATATCTCTTCTAGATCTGTTGTCTCCACAAATTCATCCATGGTTGCTGCGACAGAGGTGGTATAGATGTCATCTGTTAATTTGCCTCTCACCCTCTGTCCAGCAGGTAGGTCTGCCTCTCTGGTGTAATCATCCACCTCAATCTGGATAGGTCCTTTACTTTTCTGGGCTGGTCCCTCCTCAGTCTGTGCAATTTTCTCATCTGTTTCTGCAGCTGGCATGGTTTGATCAGCAGCATCAGCCTGTTGCTGAGCTGGTTCTGGTTCTGCTGCACCTTGTTGGTGAGCTTCATCTATTTGTTCCTCTTAATCTACCACACTTTCAAAGAAGTGTAACAACCCTTCTTTCTCATATAACGACCTCAGATCGATCTGTAATTTCTGGGCTTCATGCTATGCAATGGCGAGAATGCTTTGTAGATAGGTATCTCTCAACTCTGAAACAGAGGAGACTTCGAAGATATTGAAAAGCACAGCTTCTTCTGCCTTGAGTTCTGAGATCGATCTGGTTTTTAGCAGAGCGTCAAGGACATAAAATTCCTTGTCCTTGATAAGGAGCAACAACTTTAGTCTTTTAGCTGCTCCATAGCTCTCTGGTGTAAGCTGAATGCCTGGAAATGATTTTAGAATGGCATGATCTGCTTCGGCCTCCAGCAGCTTCACAATCGTTTCAGCCTTTTTCTTCTCCATATCCTCATCTGAGGATTCGTCTTCTCCCTCTCCTTCCTCATAAATCTGTTCTAATTGTTCTACAAATGATGGACTAGCAGTGCGAGCAGGAGAAAAGTCCTTTTCCTGACTTGGGTCAAAAGAGGAGATGGGGGCAACTTCTTCTGGTGGTCCCCCAATCAGAATTTCGTCCTCATCCTCAACCTCCTGTTGAGGGATAGGTGTATCTGTAATAGCAGGTTCCTGAACCTAGATCTCTTCCACTGGGTCAGAGAGTTTGTGTAATCTTCTCCTCTTGGGTTTTGGTTGTTGAGCAGTTGTCGAAGCATCAGTGTCCACTGAGCTTGCTCTTCTTGTTACTCTTTTTGAAGGAGTTCTCTCCACTGGTTTTTCCTTGGTTGCTTTTGACTTGATAGACTTTTCTGCAGGGGCAGATGGGGGAATCCAGATTGGTGGTCAGATTGGCTGTGATTCCCATGGAAATTTAGATCTGATGTTGGTCCTTGGGAAATCGCAATCTGTCGTTGAACTCAATTACTTCATCCCATTTGTGTTGGAAAAAAGTTTCCAGCATGAAGCTAATCTTGGTGGAATGCCTCAGACTGCTTCTCTTAACTTCAATGCCTGGGCTCGCTCCCTTGATAAATGTGATCATTTTTGCCTCCTTCGTTAACAGATCAAATAGAATCCTACTCCAATTAACAGGGAGATTTAGCACCACAGCCGTGAGTATCTTGAATTTCTCCGGCGTCACTTGGTCATATGAACCATTGTGGTTCATGAATATCCATTGTACAAACTCGAAGAAAATCTTGTACTCCGAAGCAAGCAGTCCCCGGTTGAATATTCTGTTAGTGTAGGTTATTGGTACAACCATCACCATCTCGATTGCTTCCTGCAGTTGATCCTCTGTGATATCTCCGAGGTTGATACCTTCATCTTTCAGCTTATAGAACTCGTCTATGATGTTCAACACGTTGTAAATTGTGTTTCTTGTAGTATTTCCCTTGCTACCACGAACGGTGGCCTGGTTCCTACCTTTCTCTCCTTGCCGTGTGAGGTAGAAGGTTGCCACTTGTTGGGAACCCCGAAGTGTTTTGGTTTTGATGATGATCTCTCGAAACACACTTAGTCTTTACAAGCCTTAATTAGAGTTAAACTGTTCTACATGTTAACAAATCACTACGCATAAAGTGAATTCTGATAGAGAACAGGTTAGGAGATGACTTAGCATATAAAGGAGATATTCCTATAGAAGTCATTTCTATTATAGTCAAGGTTGAAGACCAAGATATTTTTTTCAAAGAGAAGAAATCGATCTGCAATTACAGTCTTCGACCAGATCACCGACCAAATCGATGATCACAGCGAAGCACTAGATCGACAGAGTCATCAAGCCACCAGATGACATCACTCTACACATCATATCCACCTGCCACGTCAATATTGAAATCCATCCAATAGGGTTTGGAAGAAGAATCCTTGATTGACACGAAGAAGGAAAGTAACCGTTAGCGATCTTCTTTCCATACTTAGAGGATTGAGTCAACGTTTTTACAAGGCAAGAACAGATATGATGGACATCAGTGATTGACAATCTCAATCAATTCCACGCCAATCAACAACGGCTAGAATTTCAAAATTCAAAGCCTATATATATTTGGAGTTCAAAGTCAGGAGAAGATAGATGCTACATCAATAAAACACTCTCAAGCAATCAATCTCAACATCAGACTCAAGACTTCAAACTGTTCGTGATTCTAAATCACATCAACCCAACCTCGATTCAAGTCTGTCTTATCGAGAGAAAGGAGATCACCCTGCTAGCTAGTAGTTTTCTAGTGGTAACGTAGAGGTAATCTGTTTTAAAGGGACACGACCTTCATTCGTGCATAAGTCTTAACCAGATTGTGTTTGAGACTTGTGACTCGTTCTCCATGAGTATAAAGAAGAAGAGTATCCAAGTAGTGGATAATCTGGTCTAGTTCTGATCAGATCGTGGACGTAGGGATTTCCCGAACCACGTTAAACAACTGTGTGATTTACCTTTCTGCAGATTTATTTTCAATTGTTTATTTATTCTAACTCCTTACACTTCCATATAGACTGCATCTCAATTAACCTGCTTTAACAATCTGATTAATCATTAAGGTTTTCTATATAAGAGCACCAACTAAATCCACCATATTTCCGCACACACACTCAATAATTAGGAAGTAATAATATCACTCTTATTATTATCTAAATATTTACACTAGAGAGCAATCTGTTTTGATTGACCTGCTATCGATCTGTCTATCGATCTGGTCAGTCATCTGCCGAGCAATTTCTTGTTTAAGAATAGCTTGAACTCTCTAATAATCAACCAAGTAAACTGAAACGTTTGTATTTGGTGTATTACCCCCCCCCATACACCAAACCTTGCTCTTTCGGGACCAACAAGTGGTATCAGAGCAGTGGTTCATAAGACCATTGTTTTGTTTCACAGGGTTAATACCTACGTGGTCAACTTGAATAGATCTTGGAAAACCTGCTTTCATTCACGTGCATACTATTTGTTATGGAATCTTCTGTTGTCGGGGCGTGTGAAGAATTCTCTATCCAAGGATATAGAGAATGGAGTTTCAGAATCAAAACAGCACTCAAAGCTCATCACTATCTGATGTGGAAAGTAATTGAAGAAGGTCCACTAGAGATCACTGAAGAAAAGACTGTAAGTATTTCAACTGGAGTAACTACACAGATAGTTCCTAAAGATCCAAGAAAATATACTTCAGAGGAACGTCGCGAAGCCAATCTGGATGACTTTGCTAAAGGAATCATATCTAGCACAGTCAAAGGCGTACATCTGGCCAAAATCCAAGATTTGGATACTGCCAAAGAGATGTGGGAATCCTTAAGAGACTTGTGTCTAGGATCTGAAGTCATGATTGAAAACAAGCTATCACTTGCCTGCAATAAATACGATGAATTCAAAATGAAACCAGGCAAGACTGTTGAACAAATGAAAATGAGATTCACTGGAATCCTACTTGAGATATCAGCGTTCAATAAGAATAAATATACTCAAAGAGAGAAAAACATGAAAGTACTCAGAGCACTTCCACCTAGCTGGGAGATATACGCTGCAATGCAACCACTTCGTGCTACAGAAGCTTTATTTGATCATCTTGAAGGTCATGAATGTGATATCCAAAGAATTCATGGACCAGATCATCTGTCCAAAAAGGCAGAAAGTAGTTCAAAGAAGGACAAAGAAGTAGCCTTCAAAGCTAAGAGCAAAACAGATGAACCCTCTGATTCTACTGCACCAGATAAAGAGAAGGGTTATGACAAACTGCTAAAAGAATTTGCAATGATTGCTAAATGTATGGACAAGATGGAGGTCAGATCGAAGAAATTCAGACGTTTCTACAAAGATAACAAAAACAAATTCTACAAGAAACGTGACAATGATCGATCTGATAGCAAGGATGAGTCAAAACAACAGACAGGTAAATCCTCAAAAGTATCTAACTCAATAGATTATACCTGCTTTGGATGTGGCACAATAGGTCATTTCAAAACTGATTGTCCTGATCTGTCCAAAAGCCAAAGAGAAGAGTTAAGAGCAAAAAGAGATCGAAAACTCAAATATGAACGCAAGGCCATGCTAGCTGAAGAAGAATCAAGCAACTCAAGCCATTTTTAAGATAGCTCATCAGAGAATGATGAAGCATTCTATGCCAATGATGAAGAAAGCTGGGATAAATGCTATGTGGGACTAGACAACGGTCTGGATGAAGTCGAGGTAAATTCTTGCAATTCCAACTCTTCAAATGATAATGATCTGGAACAGGGAATAGAAGATCAATTTGAATACTAATGGGAAGAAGTTAATGAGATGTTCAAGAGCTATTCGAGCATCAAAAGACTCTTTAGAGAAGTTGTGGAAGAAAATGATAGGCTGAAGAAATCTGAACAGATATTGAGGACAACTAACACCCAATTCATTGCCAAAGTAACTGATTTAGAAGAACAGATCAAGGGAAAAGATAGAGAGATTCACTCACTAAACTCAAAGGTCAAAGATCTCATCAATAGAAACAACGTAGCTGAAGAAAGAATAAAGAAAGGCAAAGAAATGATCTACAAAAGTGATGAACGTGCAAAATTACTAATTAATCTGCAGCAAAAAGGCACATCGGGATTAGGATATCCAGGTCACTCAGAAAAATCTTCGGGAACCATAATCTTCGTACCAGAGAGAAAGAAAATACCAGATCAAGTAATAGATCTGAAGAACAAGAAAGGTCGTCCACAGAAGATGATGATAAAAGAAACAGGGTACAGACAATACCACCAAACAAAGGGTCAACCAGCTCACTACACTAAAGCAGATTATGCGCAGAAAAAGAATGTGAACAGGACATTACCCAACAAAAATGTCAACAAGATAAAGAATGTCAATGGGACATTACCCATTAGAAAGGATTGAAGAATGATGGAATAGAAAGATACCATCCATCTGAATTTCATTCCCTATCTAGAGTTGATAATGATGGAAACATTATTACTTGCTATATATCTGTCCCTAACCCAAAAATGTTCTGGATTCAAAAGGGAACATTTGCTAATAATCAAGCACCCAAACGTTGAAGGGTAGCTAAGTTTAACTAATTGCAGGATCAGAAGACTGCAAGAAGAAACAAGATAGCAAGAGGAACAATCTGGATAATTTATAGTGGATGTTCGAAACACATGACATGTAACAAGAACTTACTATCAGATTACATTGAAAAGCCAGGACCACAGGTCACCTTTGGATGTAACTCAAAAGGTGTATAGAGGATATGTAAATATAAAGGTTGGCAAGACCACCATCATTAATGTATCGTATGTTGAGGGTCTTTGCCACAATCTGTTTTCAATAAGTCAATTCTGTGCAAATGGTAATCAGATCGTTTTTTATACTAACAACTGTTTTGTGAAGAACAAGGAAGGAGATGAGATACTCCTTACCAGGAAATTACAGGATAGGTTATATATTGTCCAGTGGACAAACCAGATCGAGACCTGCCTGGTTACTAAAACTGTATCTGAAACAAGCTGGTTATGGCACAAGAGATTGAGTCATCTAAACTTCAAGTCAATCAACAAGCTTGCAAAAGAGAAACTGGTGGAAGGCCTACCAGATCAAATCTATGATAAAGATCATATATGTAATGCTTGTCAAGCTGGAAAGTAGACCAGATCATCCTTTACAAGCAAAACAGCTCACTCAACATCAAGAATACTGGAGCTTTTGCATCTAGATCTATTTGGGCCAGTAAAACCACTAAGTGTAAATGGAAGAAAATACACCTTAGTAATCATAGATGACTACTCAAGGTTCACTTGGGTCATCTTTCTTTTAAAGAAGAAAGAGACACTAGCCAAACTACCTGATTTTCTACACAAGATCACCAAACAGAAGGAGGTGAGTATAGCTACCATCAGAACAGATCGAGGAACAGAATTTCTCAACCAGAAGATTGAAGCATACTGCAAAAAGATGGGAATTACTCATCAAACTTCAGCTGCTAGAACACTTCAACAGAATGGAGTTGTTGAAAGATGAAACAAATCACTAAAAGAAGCAGCTCGCACTATGCTAAATGCTACCAACCTACCCAAGAAGTTATGGGTAGAAGCTATTTACACAGCCTCCTATACTCAGACATGGAAAGACACCATATGAGATCTGGAATAATAGAAAGCCTAAGATCTCTTACTTTCGTACTTTTGGTTGCTTATGTTACATACATAACAATGGGACATCTCAATTAAGGACTTTTGATAGCAAAACTGATCCAGAAGTATTTTTAGGATACTCTGATGTCAGTAAAGCCTATCGAGTCTATAATAAGAACTCTCATATTGTGGAGGTAACACCTCATGTCGTCTTTGATGAGTCTATTGTCGAGTATAGGTCACCAGATGATAAACAGACAGAAAACCAGATGACTACAAGAAAGATGAATGAGATGTTACTAGAAGATATTCTAATCTGGAACTCAAAAAGTGATAATGAAGAGATCAATACTCCACCTATTGTTGAAGAAATTATACAGCAAGGGGGAACAATCCAACATGAACTGGATGAAAACAGATCTCCAAATGAAAGCAATGAAACAGTCATTGCAGATGATGATCAAAATCCAGAAACAGGAGCAGATGAGAATCCATTCCAAGCTTCATCAACAGCTCACACTGAATTTGAGGAACCAACAGATCAACCTGATCCTGAGATATCTGATGAAGAGATGACCAGGAGAAGGAGATGGATACAAGATCATCCACCAGAACAGATTGTTGGGAACCCATCAGATCGTGTGAAAACTAGAAGAATGCATGGAGAAAGTGCCTTGTTAAGCTGCTATCTCTCTCGCATTGAACCATCTGATGCTCATAAAGCACTACAAGATGCAGATTGGATAACAACAATGCAAGAAGAACTTAATGAGTTCAAAATAAATGAGGTCTTGTATCTCGTGGACAGACCCAAACACCAAGGAGTAATTGGTGTAAAATGGGTGTTCAAAAATAAACAAGATGAGAATGGTGAAGTAGTCAGAAACAAAGCCAGATTAGTAGCTAAAGGCTATAATTAACAAGTAGGCATTGATTTTGATGAAACATTTGCACCCGTAGCCAGACTAGAAGCAATATGGTTGTTCTTAGCATATGCTGCACACAAAAGGTTCAAGGTATACCAGATGGATGTCAAAAGTGCTTTTCTAAATGGTATCCTTGAAGAAGAAATATATGTGGAGCAGCCACCTGGATTCGAGGAAGCAGATCCAAACTAGAAAGTATACAGACTGACAAAAGCAGTCTACGGTCTAAAATAAGCTCCTAGAGCTTGGTATGAGACGTTGTCCACATTTCTACTAGAATCTGGATTCAGAAGAGGATCAGTTGACAAGACCTTGTTCATCATCAAAGTGAAAGAGAATATCCTCTTAGTACAGATCTATGTAGATGATATCATATTTGGATCTCAATCTACTTATTTATGTGATAAATTTGCTGAACTTATGAAAAATAAGTATCAAATGTCCATGATGGGCTAGATGAGTTTCTTTTTAGGTTTGCAGGTCAAGCAGATACCAGATGGCATCTTCATTAACCAAGCAAAGTATATTCACGATCTGTTGACTATGTTTGGAGTATAAGACAGTAAACCTGTTAAGATCCCAATGTAGACCAACGGAAAAATTGATCCTGATCCAGAGGGAAAACCAGCTAATATTACTCAATACAGAGGGATCATAGGATCACTACTCTATCTAACTGCCAGTCGACCTGACATTACATTTGCAGTAGGAGTATGTGCAAGATATCAAGCAAACCCCAAAGAGTCTCACATGGAAGCAGCTAAGAAGATATTAAGATATCTTAAGGGAACAGCTCATATTGGATTATGGTATCCATGTGAAGACAACTTTGAGCTAACTGGATACACAGACTCAAATTATGCTGGATGCAAGTTGGACAGAAAGTCAACATCTGGCACATGTCAGTTTTTAGGAAATAAATTGATCTCTTGGTTCTCAAAGAAACAGACATCTGTTGCCACATCAACCACAAAAACTGAATATATGGCAGCTGGGAGTTGTTGCGCTCAAATACTCTGGTTAAAACAACAACTCAAGGACTATGAGATCGATGTCAAAGAGATACCCATTTTCTGTGATAGCTCAAGTGTTATAGCAATCACACAGAACCATGTCTTTCAAACCCGATGCAAACATGTAGATGTGAGACATCACTTTATAAGGGATCATGTTGAAAGAAAATATGTACAGATCGAGAAAATACACACTGAAATACAGAAAGCAGATATTCTCACTAAAGCATTACTAGAAGAAAGATTTAAGTTGCTTTGTGGGAAATTAGGATTGTTAAATCTGGAAGAAAGGACCAGATTGATATAGCACAGATTGATGAAAAATAGATCATAAAATTCCAACAGGGAATTAGTACCAGATCATCAAGATACAAATCGTAAAATTCCAACCTGGTATTAACACCAGATCATCAAAATACAAATTAACGAAGAATAGATCGAAGAACAGATCGATTAAAATTCAATAGGAATTAACAACAGATCATGGTCGAATCGAAGTTCAACATATTAATCTAGAGCAAATCATAAGCGAATAAAATTCCAACCGGGAATTATTAACAGATCATCACACAAGATTGATGTCCAAAATCGAAAGTAGCATAAACAGATCGATAGTAATGACAACAGATCGTTAATAAGGAAATTGACTACAACAGATGACTAAAAGCCACGTGGAAATTAAATTTTAATTTATCACGTTACTTAGTCAAGGGGGAATAAACATAAATACGGCGATTATATCAACTTTAATCATAACCTATATGTCTAAATTCTGACATATTATACCAAATCTTTTATTTTTGTGATGATTAGTACTGTGTTTAGGGAACTGTGATCTCAAAGATATTTACCAAATCAAGAAAAAGGAAGCAACTTGACGGCTCAAACCAACACGCGCTGCACTGCAACTTGACGTGTATCTGACGCAGAGTAGAGGCGGTGATAGACTACAAGTCTATAATTCAGAAAAGCGGGAAAAAAACTAAAAAGGGAGGATTAAATCTAAACCTTTAATTTTATTTCCTTTAATCTACACCGTTTATCTTTTTCCTATAAATATATATGTATTAAACTACTTGTCTACCACCTTCACTTTTCTTCCTCGACAAGCACTTAACAAATTTCTCGCCACTTCTAACTCTCTCTCAAACCCTTCAAACATCTCTCAACTATGGCTCCAAAGTCAACTCTGTTTCTCGAGCAAGTGAAATTTCTGAACCAATATATTACTCAAGATCTATATGCTGTTCTTGACACCTATGGCTTTCACAAACTAGACAAGGCTTTCACCCTTGTTAAGCGATGCAAAGGTTTCCTTTCGTTATTAATGATTGAACATTTTATATCTCTGCTTAACTGTTTCATATGAACTTCTTTTATCTTATGTGAACTGCCTGTCTTGAAAAACCAGTTTATCTATAAGCATGTATTCGTGAACAAGCGCTGAACCGTGAAACTTGATATTCCTTATTACGTAAACTGCTATCAAATTCTCATACTTCATTGATGGAAGAATAGTGTTTATCTATATTGTTTTAACTTTGTTGTAGGATTTCATAATCTTATCACAACACACCCTCTCCAATTTCTACCAAAGGAAGTAGCAACCTTTTACCTTACATGGCAAGGAGAGAAAGGTGGGAACGAAGCCACCATCCGCGTGAGCAAGGGGAATACAACTAGCAACACAACCTACAACGTGTTGAACATCATAGACGAGGTCTATAAACTGAAGGATGAAGGAATTAGTCTGGGAGAAATTACAGAGGATCAGCTGCAAGAAGCTATAGAGATGGTAATGGTTGTTCTAATAACCTACACCAACAGAATGTTCAACAGAGGATTGCTTGCACCGGAGTACAAAATTATCTTTGAGTTTGTACAAAGGATATTCATGAACCACAACGGTTCATATGACCAAGTGACACCGGAGAAGTTCAAGATACTCACGGCTGTGGTGCTCAATCTGCTTGTCAACTGGAGTAGAGTGCTCTTTGATCTGTTGACCAATGAGGTTAAAATGATCACTTTCACTAAAGGGGCGAGCCCAGGCATTGAGGTGAGGAGAAGCAGCCTGAGGCATTCCACAAAGATCAGCTTCATGTTGGAAACGTTTTTCAAACAACACCAATGGGATGAAGTCATTGAGTTCAACGACAGGCTGCGATTCTCCAAGGACCAACACCAAATCGAGATGTCCATGGGAATCACAGCTAACTTGATAGCCAAGGTGACTGACCCAGTACATGCCAATGCTTTGATGGAGATGGGGAGCTCAAATCCAATCTGGATTCCCCCATCTGCCCCCACAGAAAAATCAATCAAATCTCGAGTCACAAAGGAGAATCCAGTGGAAAGAACCCCATCAAAAAGAGTCATTAGAAGAGCAAGCTCAGTGGATACTGATGTTTCTACTATTGCTCAACAGCCTAAACCCAAGAGGAGAAGACTACAAAAACTTGCTGAACCAGTGGAAGAGGTCCAGGTTCAGGAACCTACTGTTATGGACACATTTATCCCTCAACAGGAGGTTGAGGATGAGGAGATTCTGGTTGGGGGTCCACCAACGGAAGCTGCCCCCATCTCCTCCTTTGACCCAAGTCAGGTCAAGGACTTCTCCCCCGCTCACACAGCCAGTCCTTCATCTGCTGAACCATTAGAGCAGATTGTTGAGGAGGAAGAAGAAGATGAATCCTCAGATGAGGATGTGGAGAAGAAACAAGTTGAAACAGTAGTGAAGGTGCTGGAAGCAGAAGCAGATCACTCAGTAATTAAATCATTTCCTGGCATACAGCTCACTCCAGAGAGCTATGATGCTGCCAAACGCTTGAAACTACTTCTCCTCATCAAGGATAAAGAATTCTATGTCCTCGACGCCTTACTCAAAACCAGATCGATCTCTGCACTCAAGGCAGAAGAGGCTGTACTTCTAAATATCTTCGAAGTCTCCTCTATTGCAGAGTTGAGAGATACTTATCTTCAAAGTATTCTTGCCATAGCACAACATGAGGCCAAGAAATTACAGATCGATCTGAGATCGATATATGAGAAAGAAGGACTGCTACACTTTTTTGAAGTGTAGTGGATGAAGAGGAAGAAGATATGACTAAAGCTCACCAATAGGGTGCAGCAGTACCAGACATTGAACCAGATCAGCAACATGATGATGCTTCTGAACAAATCATACCAACTACACAAGTTGAGGGAGAACTAGCCCAGAAACGCAAAATCCAGATCGAAGTGGTTAATTATCCTCGAGAGATACTGATGGATGAATTTTTGGAGACAACAAATCTAGAAGAAATACTGATGACTCAGCATCAATCTCTATCCAACTGCACAAGTTAATGATCTAATCTCCAAGACCAGGCCACCAAAATCCTCACTGAATTTAACAACAGTATCAAATCTCATGTAGACCAGATGGATTCTGACCTGCGAAGAACCTGCAGAATGAAGCTCGAAGAGCTAAGTAAAAAGATGGATGATGACAGATCTGCTGCAGATCAAAGAAAAGAACAGATTGATCAGACTCTGTCATCAATGGAGCACAAGGTTCAAGAGATGTATAAAATTGTCACAGACTTTTCCAAAAAGGAGAAAGATATGGTTCATGCCAAAATCAAGGACCAGACTGCTGGAGTCTCTGAGGAAGTGATCACAATCTAAGAAATCATCATCAAGCAGATCAAGTCACTCTCAACCACAAAAGAAGAAGAGGAAGTCTGGATCTGGTTGGTTCTCCTCCGCACCCATCAAAACCAAGAAGCCAAAAGAAGGAGAAACCAACTAGGTGCCAGACAATCTGAAGGAAGGCTGGGAAGGGCTGAAATATGGATTTATCATGTGTCGGTACTTCATCAAAGAACTAGCTTACTGTTGGGAACCCTAAGATTAGTGTTGATGATGGTCTCTCGAAACACA
>JAPKLX010000290.1:133914-196993 GCA_026898415.1 Leonotis leonurus | reverse complement strand
TTTTTACGAACAAAGAATATAATCGCCCTGCTAAGCCTTCCTTGAGAATACGACTAGGGTCAGCTTATTAATCTATAACGAACTCGTTTTAAATTGCGAGTGACTTAATATAACTGGAAGTATATCAGCTAGAAATATTCCTCGTGCCCGATACTGAGTCCCTTTATCGGACAGTGGGTCTGGTCTAAACAAAGCCACGTACTGACAGTTAAAAATAAGTTGAAACAATTGGTGCTCACTGTATCTAACTAATTACACTCGGCCAGACATAGTCGTTACACGAGCAATCTTAGCAAGGAGCATTGGAAAGCTCTTGTGAGAGTGTTGAGATATCTAAAATATACTCAACATTTTGGGCTAAACTTTGGTAGATACCCTGCAATACTTGAAGGGTATTGCGATGCCAATTGGATTTCGGACACAAAAGATTCACTGTTGACAAGTGGATATGTGTTCACAATTGGAGGAGGAGTCGTATTGTGGAGATCTACGAAACAAACTTATATATCCCGATCTACTATTGAATCAGAATTCATAGCTTTGAACAAAGATGGGGAAGAAGCCGAATGGCTTAGAAACTTCATTGAAGACATTCCATGTTGGATTAAGCCTGTGCCTCCAGTTTTCATACACTGTGATAGTCCGGCGGCTATCGGGAGGGCAAAGAGTGTCCTATACAACGTTAAGTCTCGACATATTTGTCAACGACACAATACCGTAAGACATTTGATCACAACTTGGATTATCTCTGTTGACTATGTAAAATCAGTTGATAATCTAGCGGATCCGCTAACCAAAGGGTTGAATCGAGATCAAATGTTTAAGTTGCTAGAGGGAATGACACTAAAATCCATTAACTGATGAACTGTCATAGTGGTAACCCAACCATGATGACTGGCGATCTCAAGAACTTGGTTCATTGGGAAAACTAAGCTATGAGAGTTCGTGGAAAAACACCCACTTACATCTATACTCTAGAAGAGCAACTCGAGTGTTGAGAACTTTCCAAGTGGAGAGGTTAAGTCTATCACTTTTAATGATTCTTTAGATATAGAGTAAGACAAGATACTCAAGAAAGAATCACCTATATAAGTATGAAGTGAGGGCCGCTTCAAAGACACACACTTATGAATCCAAAGAGGTGTCTAGCGCCTGAAATGGACATAAAACGTGAGAACGAACAAGGTTGAAATGTTGAAGCTGTTGATATCATTGTCTCGACGCACTCCGTGGAGGAATAGTTCAAAGCATAGCGCTACTAATCCACCTGTGTATCCGATAGTGCTAACTATGAAAGGTTCAAAGACACAAACTACCTATCCTAATACTTTGACACTTCATGAGGACAGAGTTTGTCTCTGCATCTGCATATGAGTTATATTCACTCATGTGGTGAATTGTAGGATTCGTGATATATATATATATATATATATATATATATAGGGGATGATTATAATGGAAATAGATTTGTTTGTGTTAACTAAAAATACATATGAATCATCCAATGGATATAATTAAACTATACCCTAATCAATAAGCCATAGTCAGAAAGAATAACAAATTCCCTGTTTTTAAGGATAAAATATTTTAAATAAGATATATATCAAAATTATCTTTTAATCTGCACCATTGATCTAAATAATTCAACAATCAAGATTTATTTTTAGTTAACTCATAAAGAACCATTTTTATTTGATATCTTCCCTATATATATATATAATGGTCAATTAAGTTTGACTCGATTTTCAAGTGATGTGGCATTTAATTTAAGATAAGTAAATGACTAGGGATCGATCTACGTTTTGAGTAGATGATCGTAGCATATTTAGTTTCTCTAAACTGATTCCCGGTGAGTGAGAAATAACGTGTTTAAGTATGTTACATGATTAAAGGAGATATGAGATTAAGAAGGTTAATGAGTATTAACTCTTGTCCCACATGGATTAATGTGAGAATATTAATCATGTATCTAAGGAGTTTAATTACTCATATGGTTTGAGTAATTGGATAAATCCCATACACATGCGCGCCACCGCGCCGCGCCCGCACCTATGGGCTGGTTGGGCTCGACTTTTGAACTTGGCTTTGAGCTCAACTTTTGGGCCTCGGCTCGCGGCCTTAGCATGAATGTAGATTCAAGAACTTTCCAGGTTCATGGCATGAATGAACCTGTCTAGATTCATTGTGTAACTCCCGTAACGGACTGTAACGTCTCGATACCTTAATGGGTTATAACTGCCGTAACAGTCCTGTAGCGGCCTGTAACTGCCCGATGCTTTTCTAGTTTATTTAACGTTTTATTCCAAGAATAAAACCTTTCTTATATCAAGAATGGCTTACAGGTTGACTAGAGCAGGTTCTCTTATGAGATGATGATCTGGTCCAAAGAAACTCTTGAGTGAGCTGTTCTGAGAGAGAGTATAAAATGAATATGGTGGATTTAGTTGGTTGCACTTAATGAAAACCTTTTCTTATTCCAAGTGTTCTTTAGCAAGACAGGTTTGCATAATAGGAATGAATATGAGAATGCTGAGTTAGTGATAAAATGATTGAATATAAAATGCAGAATTTAAATAAAGCAGTTAATTTTACGTGGTTCGGGAAAACCCGTAGGTCCACGGTCCAATCAAGCAAGATTGGAAATTTACTACTAGGATTCTCGCTTCTTTATAATCGTTGAGTACGAGCCAAGAATATAAGTCAAAACTAGACTGTATCCTTGCACGAATTATGGGTCGTGTCCCTTACAACTTACTGAGAAAATTCTCCTTCAACACTTCACGATCAAAGCCTGAAAAACTACTAAACTTTGAACGATCCAAACTTCTAACTTCTCGATAAGACAGACTTAAATCAAGATTAAAACTTGAAGTTTTCTTAGGAAATGGTTTTGCTTCGAAAACAGTATGCATGAGCTTGATTTCTTCACTCTTGAACGCTTGAATGTAAGTGAGTGAGTTTGGGAAGAGTGATGGCTTTTGATAGTTGAATTCGTATCTTTGCATACTTTGAATCGAAGCTTTTATAAGTGAAGAATCAAAATTCTGACCGTTGGTTTGATTGACTAATCAATCAATCCATAATAATTGTTGAAGATCTTTGTTTCCATAAAACGGGTCTTGCCTTGTAGAGTAGAATGCAATCTCCTTGATTGAGTTGATTTGATCTTGATTGATCTCCTTCCTTTAATAGAACCTTTTGGATAGAGACCTGGTACTTGTTCTCTTCTGTTCGTTGAGCTTCCTTCAGTGTATAACTTCCTAGCAAACCTGATGACTCCTATAAGTCAGAACTCCTTTAAGGTGTTCTAGCTTTTACAATGTGTCATCTTCTAAGCCTGTTCTAGAGATTGACAAGCTATGGTCAAGATCTTATAGCTCGATCTTTCCCTTACAGTGATTCAATTTTAAGGTTCGATCTATCAAGCTAGCTCCTCTATCAAATAAGGTTTATACAAGGTTACCTTTTCTGTTACAACATGGGCAAGATAAAGCAATGAATGAAATGACAACAAACCTATAAATAGAGGTTTCATTTGCATACAAGGTTACCTCTTCTAAGTGTGTTTCCAAAGAACATCATCAAATTATTTCTAAAGGTTCCCAACAGACCTATAAATAGAGGTTTCATTTGCATACATCCGACACCGAAACATTCTTTGCATACACTGTCATATTGCTGCACAAATTCTGTTTTGCATCCTAGTAGCGCTGTCCGAGCCTTGTCCAGTTCACTGGAGCTCGGTCGGTCTGCGTTGCTGTCACCTTCTGAGACGAAGCCGTTTCATCTATGGAGACTGTATGTCGATACAAGGAGCACTATCTTGGTGTATTCAGTCTTGCGAAGAGAGGGAATCCTCGACTCGGCTGTTTTAGTACTATTGTTTTATTATTTGTATTCGGTTCAATTTCATATTATATTTCCGTTGTATTCTCATCTCGATCTTTATATTACTTTTGTAATCCATTACTTAACTCCAGCATATTTGTATATTCTATTTTATTTTAATAGAGATTTTATATGACATTTTCTACATGGAATTGGACTTCATATTTATTTCTTTGAGTTGTTATAAATTTTGTGAAGAATTGTCCAACATAATTGTTCAATACTCCCTCCGTCCACTAAAGAGCTTCATAGTTTGACCCGGTGCAGGTTTTTATATAGTGCTTTTGATTTTAATGATGATATGTAATTAGTGGAGTTTGGGTCCCACTTAATATAGTGTTTTAAATTGTGTTGTGTGTAGTTAGTGGATGTTGGGTCACACTTAATGTATTATATTAAATTGAGTTGTGTGTAGAGAGTGTGGTGGGTCCACTTTCCATAAATGGAAAGTTAAATTAGGAAGATGTTTTGTGGACGGACGAAAATGGCAAATTATGAACTTATTTCGTGGACGGAGGGAGTAGTATTTAGTTACAGAATGTCTTTGCTACTTAATAACTCAACTCTCCTTTACTAATAATAATTATTCCCGATAGCACACAACAATCGAATTAAATATTTTTCGTCAATTGTTAGTTTAAGTTCACGTAATGCTTTGTTAAAATAAGAAGTTCTAAAATTACTACGGATATGATATTTTATCTTAAATAAACTCGATAATTGTTTTTGAATTAATGTACGGGATATTAGAGGTGCATTCTTCCAGGTCATCCCGTACTAGGGAATGGTACTCTCAATGCTCTATTGCTTGCACCGGATATGGACTGAATTATCTCATGATGTTCTGAATCCAGGTAACATACCGCTTTAATGGGCGAACAGTTCAACCCTTGGAATATACTACAGTCCCAGGTGGCGAAGAGTTGACATCGAAGTACCAAACCTTCATGTCGGTGTGAGCTCTTGGAAAAGATCAGCCTGTTATCTCTACAGTAACTTTTATCTGTGAATGGTGCTAGATAGTAAACCTAATTCTCCTTTCCATTCCTTAACCATCATTCTCTTGATGAATTTGATTGGTGCAATAGAAATTATGGAGATGAAATGGTTTTGTTGTGTCGTTTTCTTGCTCTGCTTTCTTCCCTGGTCCTTCCTATCTTCCTTTCTTTTGTTTTTACACATAATAGAATGAGATTACAGATTACTTGATATCATATAACTATGAAAGAGATTTAGCAATGTGGAGGTTTGGCTTAAGATAAGCCACACAAATTGAGATATTGCGTATGTAACTGGAGAGAGTTGTACTTTAGTATTATGTTCATATGTAATGTAATAATTGGGTCTTCTCATGACAATTTGGGCTTTTATTTTTTTATTTGGCAATTAATAATATATTAGGCATAATAATATTAATGAATAGAATGTCTTTTTGTTTCTTAATAATTCAAAGCCCAACAATAACAATAAAAACTTTAAATTTTGGATTCTTATGTTAATAGTTCAATTTGGAGTTCATGATAAAAATCAATTTTGGCGTTTAGTTTAAGAGAATTCAATTCAGGTTAGTGTGGAGCTCATGTTAACAACTATTTAAACAATAGATGATCCGGAGCATTAATTTATGCTGTTGACATTACTTTGATAGTTGTAAAGAGTTATAAATAATTCTTATTGCTTGCACCCTTTCATAACTTGAAATAATTTTATTGTAGATTTGATTGTAAGAAACTTGTACAACACAATTGTAATATTCTTGTGAGATTGGTAGAGAAAGAACGTTAGATAGAGAGTAATATATATATATATAGAGAGAGAGATCGTAGGTGATTTTTTCAATGTTTTGAAAACACGAATGGTCATCTAACCGGTCTCGTAAAAGGGTCATTGGGTCACCGGTTCAACCGTTTCAAAAAAATCGAATGGTCCATAATATATATATATATATATATATATATATATATATATAATACTATATTTCAAAATATATAGATATGAATATTTAAATAAATTATTATACAAAAGTAAAATTAAATTTCACAACTTTATAGGATCATAAACTAATACTCTAGTTATTAGTTATTAGTATTGCTAACAAATATACATGTACGATAAGATAACATTTTAGAAAATTTATGTGAAAAAAAGTTGTTCGATAATAAAATAAAAGTTATTAATGTGTTTGTTGATACTTTTCTAATTATGAATGATAATTTTAATAATGTTTAGATAAAATAAAAGGTAGTATTTATAGTTTAAATTATTTAAATATAAATGTGAATTCAACACAATCACTGCACAAAACTTTAAACCCAAAGTACCAAAGTGCAGCAATAAAACCTGAAGAAACTTGAACAAATGCATAATAACACAACAAAACTTTAAACCACAAAGTCAAGATGAAGTGTAGACGTTACTTTGTAGTATGAAACTTGAACAAATGCAGAATAACACCAATGAGTTTTAACGTGGTTCGATCACAAATGATCTACGTCCACGGAAATGATGATAATGTGTTTATTACAAATCGATCGAGTACAAATTACAAATTCAGATCAAGAACCAAAACTAAAGAGATCAAGAACACACTCCAAGCTATGTTCTACCCTTCTGTACTCTATGATTTTGTGACACCCAAAAAAACACTTATATATGAAGGATTACAGAGACTAAAATTGGAATCAAAGTTGTAGAAGGAGAAGCTTCTTGAACTGCAGTAACAACCCAACTCAAGTTGAGCATTGCAGTTGTAACTTCAAGCCTCTATTCTATTAGTGGTTGGATGTAACTTCCTTGCTTCTACCAACGAATTTCCAACGATCATCTCTCCTTCAAAGTGAGCTTTGCAGTCACCTTTCTCAACAATAACAATAATAATCTATATTAAATTTAGTAATTGAATCCCAACTTATTTTGTCTAAGCACATATAATTATAATATTAGTTTATTTTAAATGAAGTTAGAGAGGTTCAATCATTCTTTGTAACATTTTTTATAAAAATTCTAATGAACCATGTTACCAATTTTAGCCGGTTTTTACCCATTTTTATCGGTGAGTCGTAATGAACATAATTGGACCGGGTGACTATCTGGTTCGTAGTTAAACCGGTCGAATCGATCAGTACGGTCCGATTTTTAAAACACTGAGCTTTTTAAGATACATACTCTGTAATATTAATCACAAATTTTCTCGATCATCTCTCCAATGTAAATTTATATACATCAATTTTCTCTATGTGATTTTAATTAATTTTGTTTGTATTTTTAATTATTTTGTTTGTATTTTTAATTAATTTATTTGTGATTTTGATTATTAATTTGGAATCCAATTTCATAACATAAACATAAGGTGGGTTATGGAAGTATAGAAGTGAGGGTACCAAGAAGGATAGCATAGTGGCGGAACATGTTAGATTCACGTAAACTTTAATATAATAATTATTTTGATTGTTGCCAAACTCACTAATGAGCTAGAGTTGGGTAATTATGTTATTATTTATAGTTACAGTAGGTTAGATAACGTATTTTGTACGTTCTCTTTTATTAAATATAATTTATACTTCTAGGTTAAGGACCATGCTTCAAGATATTTTTTTTATTTTAAATAATAATATCTAGATTTATAAACTTATATTGAGATTATTAAATCTAATTGTTTTATTAAGAAAATATATTAAAGTTATTAATAATCTTATCTTCCCTAATAATGCATTTTATCTCCATTAATTAGCCATAGGGAAGAAGCAAGCAGTCAATAAAGCCATCATAAATAAATAATCTTCTGGTGGATGAATTTTCATAGGATATATTTTTGTCAAAAGATCCATTATTTGGTTATTGAAACTCATGTTACTAATACATATAGTTGAAAATTTGTTAAATAGTAAATGTAAAGTCATCTAACTTATATATATAGGCTAGGATACGGTGAGAACCAAGTCTTATATAGGAACTAAAATCTATACATGTTACGCGTTATTTCGATGCATTACACGTATAATCTTATTGCATAATATGATAATGCATTTTTATTTATTAACAAATGCATTATATTTTCAATGCATTCTTGCATAAATTTAATGCCTAATTAATTTGAACAGTAGATTATACAAAGATGAACGATTCAAATTAGTTTCTAATTCTTATCTAAAGATTAGTTCTCTTTTGATCCATTCTCTATATATATATATATTTAGTTAATTGAAATTTAATGCCCAACGTTCGGGATCAATTTTTTTATGAACACCACATCTTTGAGGTAATGAAGTTTCACCCAACGTATACATTTTTTATATTTCACACGTTATGAAATTTTTAGTACAAACGCTTAGCCTTATTTGGTCAAATACCCATTGACAAGTTCCTATTTCCTTTCCTTTAGGGTCTTTCTGAACAATTTTTTTTTATTGATAACATGTCTAAAGGTTTTTTTTTATTGGATAATTTATCCATCCTTTTGTATATTGTATTAATTTAATAGTCATATTTTCTTTTTGGATTGTTTTATTAAAAATTGTCATTTTTTGAAAAAAAAAATCACCTTTAAAATACAAACTCTTTTTTTTTAAACACAACGTTTTAATTTCTTAATCTATTTACTGAATTTTTTATGGCCGTTTTACCGGAGCGTAAATAGGAGTAGTATTTTTTAAATCCTCAATGAAAGATTATTGTTATATATTGTATATATTTACATATAATAAATAAAATGTTGATATACGGAGAAGGAATATGTTTAACGTGTCCATGAGTTACACAAACCACATGAAATATATTAATTAATTTTTTTATAAAATTTTGTTATTATTATTTTTTACTCCCTCCATCCCACTAAATTTGACATCTGTTTTTCCGGCACAGTTATTAAGGAGAGTCTATAAAGTAGTATAAGAAATGATAAAGGTGGTAGGATCCACACTTTTTTAAAGAGATAGCTTTTTCTATTTTTAGAATGTGTCATAGTAGGACGTCCCAATAAAAAAAAATGTGTCAAGTTTAGTAAGACATAGAGAGTATTATGAATTTATTGATTAAAGTATATGTTAATTTTAATTTTAAAATAAATAATGTTAAAAGTTATAATAATAATAATAATAATAATAACAACGACTCGTCTACTTATATGATAATTAAATAATTAAATAGATGGCATTGCCATATATAACGTGGATACATTAAAGCTATATAGAGTAATTATTCTAAAATAACTATCGTATCTTGGATACTAAACATGCCCTAACTACGGCGCAATCATAACTTCGTTTTGGTTATTAAATGCCTGGATGTGAGCTCAACTTCTTTTAAATACATTCAAATTGTAATGATTTAATATGAACTATTGTTGCTATTATTTAAATAATTCTGACAACCAAATTTAATGTTCCCCTCTGAATTGGCATCAAAGATCAACTCCGCTATCAGAGTGGCGCTAACAAGCAACATGCTTGAGCTGGCTCTAGCAAACCATCATATTCATACAATTTGGGCTGTCAAAATTTTATGAAAAATACGATATTTCGTATTTACTATAGTAAAAAATATCATAAAATACTAAATATAATTTATATCGAAAATTTTGATAAGATTATAATACCATTTAAAATTTTTGGTAAGATAAATGTATGATTTTTTCAAACATCGAAGTATACCGTCATATACGTATTCTAACACTTAAGTGTTTTATATGATTATTACGTAAAAACGTCTGTTTGATATTAAATGTAATATAGGTTATAATGTATAATTAATGAAAATATATTTAAGTAGTTATAATATATCATGTATATAAATGACCAAATTAATTATAATTCATATACCTAAATCTATTTAGTTCTATAATAATATAGTTAATTAATCTATTTGTGAATTGATTATCTGATATTAGTAGCACATGGGTTGTTTCTTGGTATTTGTGTAGTAGACATTTTTTGGGTGTTTATTAATAGTCGTGTAAAAAGCAAATGAATCGTTATTAGTGGGATGGAGAGAGTAGTTAATATGTTTGTATATATGTTGTTTAAGGTAGTGTTCATTTATGTATGCACAAGTTTTATATTTACTTTTTACTTTTTAATTTTACTTAACGTATTAAAATTAAAGTAATTCATTTACAATCTCTTTGTTTTGGAAGTAAAAATAATTATTTTATAAAAATTTATTAAAAGAATAAAATAAATAAATAATATATTTATTATATTAAAATTATTAAAATTTTGGCTGGTAACGCCCGATAGCACGTAAAGGACCGAGTTGTGCCTCATATTTAAAGGCCCGAATTTTTACGGTCGGGCTTGGGCGAACTTCAATTTGTTAAAAAGTGCGGCGGGCCGCACTGAGTAAGCCCGGCCCGATAATTTTGACAACTCTAATCGACAATGTCTACAACTGATTTCCATTAGCCTGCTGCACCAACACATACCTAGAATCAACAAATTTTTCTAGCTACCTCCTCCAAAATACCATGCTCCAACTAGCAGCGTGTTACCATCTATGATTTTCTTCACCAACCACCTTGACATGATCTTGGCTACAACATGTGTACAATGACCTAATGACAACAACTTGTTACAATTAGTTATTTGTTATCACCGGTGAATTCATTTTAAATTTAAGTCATCGCGATACATTGCTTCATTCCAGATTTAACTAAATGCCATCTAAAATTCTAGTGTTAATTTTAGGTATATTACTCCCTCCGTCCCACTGCATTAGACACATTTTTCTTATTGGGACGTCCCACCCAATTAGACACATTTTTATTTTTGGCATGCTTAAAAGTACAAAACTCTCTTCTCAAAAGTCATTATAACTAAATATTAATATCTGAGCCAAAACCAAATACGTCTAATGAAGTGGGACGGAGGGTGTATTTCATTTCTTTTCGCAAAATAATTATTAAATAAAGGAACCTGAAATACAAAAGTTTATGGACTAATGTTAGGTGATACAAGTCTTAGTATTAAAAGTTCATCACATGATATATAGCTACAAAATGAGATAATTTATAATTTAATTCAGCAATTTCTCCTATTTAAATGCATTGAAGTTTCTTCGCACAACACAACATAAAACTCTTGTAACTAATAACTTGCTTGAATGTTCTAGTTTGTCCCATATGGCTACACTTCTTCTTCTTCTTCTTCTTCTTTTCATCACAGTTCTTCCTATTTCAATCGTTCTTCTCCTCGCAAAGGAGCAGAGGTTCCGACGAAGCAGTCGTTGTCTTCCACCGGGGCCTAAAGGGATTCCTTTCTTTGGAAACATACACCAAATGGACATCTCAAAACTTCATATCTGGCTCACAAATAAATCGATCAAGTATGGCCCTCTCATATACTTGAAAATATGTCGACTGCCACTCGTCGTGATTTCATCGGCGGATGTGGCGAAAATAGCTCTGAAAGAAAATGAAATTACTTTTGCTGGAAGGCCTTATACATTTGCCTCCTTGAGATTATCGTATGACCACAATGACATCGTCACCTCACCTTATACAGAGTATTGGAGGAAGATGAGGAAAATTGTTGTTCATCATCTCTTCAGTGCCATAAAGGTACGATCATATGGTCCTATTCGCAACGACGAAGTATCTGCTATGATCGCTGCCATCTCAAACAAGGCCAACACCAATGAGGCTATCGATATAGGAGATGTGCTTTCGTCTTTTAACTGTAACATTTTGTGTAGAGTGGCATTTGGAAAGAAACTGGAGAAAAGTGGCACACAGTCATGGAAAAGGTTGGAGAAAATTATGACTCAATTCCAGGCGAGCATCTTAGAAACTTTTTTGGCTGATTGTGTAGTGTTTGGATTGATAAACAAAATTTTTGGTGCTGCTAAAAGAGTTGAGAAGATTTTCAAGGAAATGGATGCGTTTTATCAAGAACTTATTGACGAGCATCTCGATCCAAATAGGCCTGATTCGATGAGCAACGACATTCTTGATATCTTGATTCAACTTAGGGAAGATCACTCGTCCGATTTTAATATTGATTGGAATCATATCAAAGCAATAGTCATGGTAATTAACAATTTCTTCTTTCATTTTGTTTAAGAACTTCTTGATACCCATCTAAGGGATCTTTTTTTTATTTTTTTATTATTTTTTATTTTTTTATTATTAACAAATCGCTATACTTTGTAGAATATATTTGTTGCTGGAACTGATGTGACCGCAATGTTACTTCTATGGGCAATGACATCCCTAATGAAGAATCCGGATGCAATGAAGAACGTGCAACAAGAGATCAGAAGTTTCATGAGAAATAAAAACTCGATAGATGAAGATGATATTGAGAATTTACCTTATCTAAAGGCAGTTATCAAAGAGACTCTAAGATTATATCCTCCAATACCACTTGTACCAAAGAAAACAACACAGGCGTGCATCATAAACGGTTATGAAATCCAAGCAAATACATTTGTGATTGTGAACACATGGGCTATTGGAAGAGATCAAAAGTATTGGAAAAATGCTGATGAGTTCTTGCCAGAGAGATTCTTGGAAACAACTATGAATTTTAATGGACAAGAATTTGAGTTCATTCCATTTGGGTCAGGAAGAAGAATATGTGTGGGAAAAGATCTAGCGTTGGCTAACATTGAAGTGGCCTTGGCCAACCTTCTCTATTTTTTCAATTGGGAGATTCCTAATGGAATGACTAAAGATGATATTGATACCACTACATCGGTGGGAATCGTCCTCCTTAAGAAGAACCCACTTTTTCTGATACCCAAATCATATATTTGATCATTTTGTGATTTAATTAATAATTAATCTCAAAAGTTGAATAAGATCATTCAGTGTATCAAAAATTTTCTCATGCGATACAATCATTTAAAATATTTTGTATGAGTGATTTATTAATTGATCAATGGACGAGTGCAAAAATGATGTTATTCAATACAATATATAACTATATGAATACAAAAGTAATATATGTAAAACTGAATATATTTTATTTTTAAGCATACATATTTATCTTTTATTTTATAATTGAGTATTTTAATTTATTCATGATTTATATGTAATGAGAATGTTTTGTGATTGTCGTCATTTACAATTCCGCTCCATCGATCATTGGTAATATGAATTTATTAATATGATTATATCTGATCTAGCAATGCTACATAATGTTACTAGTTATAATATTCATTTTTGTATTTTGTACTCATTTATTTATTTTTTATTCAATAAAATAAAATTGTAATAAAAATTAATAAATATTATAAAAAAATTTATTATTTATTTACATGATATAACATATCAATTGCGTGCACATTAAAAATGTTTGCCGGAGGACTTAAGATTATTTTTGTTGTCATTTAATCGGATAATATTTACTATGTATAAGCATGTATTCTATTTTATTTTTGGTAATTTGTTAAACCTAAGATGTGTACTTTAGGTTCTCGCAAATATACGAGGTCAATTGTACGTGATAAGTTAATTCCGGTCGAATCTCGATGGAAAGCTTAACAGGACGATTTAATCCAAAGTGTTATTAAAAACAATTAAAGAGAATCCTAAACTCTCTAATCAATAATAATAAGCAGGAGAAAACATGAAATAAAATATATAAACAAAATAATAAAAAGGTGGGATTCCGGATTTAACGGCCTAAAGTTAAGAAAATCTAAAATCAATTAAATCATGCTCCTAAACTCATGCTATTGTTCGTTCATTAAACTTCTTAATAGTTAGTCTAATTAATCACTTACATATTCTTAATTAGACAGTAATCACGACTCTTGTGTTAGATTACCTTAGAAAAAAAATTCCTCAATTGAGAACAAAGATTCGTAATTTATAAATGATTTCCTATGGTTGCTTAATTACTAACACTCGTATTCGATAATTAAGCCGCAATTCTAATTCATGTATTTAAATCACACAATAAGAAAATCATAAATAAATAACGAATATAATTCCTACATCTCCGATTTGGAATTATTGATGATTAAACCCTAAGTTCTATATTAGAATCATCTCTCGACCTCAACCAATAAATAATTAATCAAAAATGGTGGCCAATCGTCTCAATTAAACAAGCACAAGTTTAATCATGGAGCATGAATCAAGAACAATCAATAATTAATCAAGAATTTCTAAAACACAAGGTAGAGAAAAACAAATCAATCCATTCAATAATCAAGAATAAGAGACACTTATTAAGAATAAATCTTGGATTAAGCGTTGATCTCACCCTCAATCCTTCGTCCAGATGCGAAATTACAAGCAAATCAACTAATAAAAGTGTTCTAGGATTTTTAAGGAGAGAAAATATGAATTGAGGATGAAAAGTACGCCCAAAAAGGGCTTTAAATAACATATTCGCATCCAAAACTTGCGCTAGCAGCCGCTGGGGTCGATGTTATGTAGCAACCGAGCCAGAAGCCCAACGGGCTTTGGACCCAGCGCTCTGTCCTGGCCGAGCAGTCTGCCCAGCAGGCACAGGCCCCCAGCCGTTGCCCTTCTGCGCGTGGGGGATTTCCAGCGGGTGCTGCTCGCTCGGCTGGTGGGGTGGTTCATGCCGCGTCCCAAACCTTCTTCGCACCTTCGGCTAATTCTCGGCTCGTCCGATTTGCTTCCTCGCACCAAACTTCATCCTTACGACTCCATTTCGCGCCATTTTTCACACCCTACATGCAAATATAGAAACCCAATGTAATAACAAACCAAAATATAATAAAAATTAACTTAAAGCAATGAAATGAAACTTGAAAAAATGCATAAAAACACGATGAAATCATACCAAGCAAACCCCCCCCCCCCCCCCACACTTAACCATTTGCTTGTTCTCAAGAAAAATCTAATCACAAACACATTCGAGTCGAGTAGAAAATAAACATGCATGCCCCAACAACCATTCATACCTTTAATACAAGGACTTAGAGTAGACTCAATACTCAATCAAACTTAGTCACTCAATTAAGACCATAGTGTTGCTCGTTAAACAAAGCTATCTAACAAGTACACAATCACGATATACACACACATCTCACATCTCCCTAGCATTCAACATGTCAAATCCCCATTAAAATCTCTTCTTTTTTTTTGTAAAGAAGGCGAGCAAGAACATTTTAAAGGGTATTGATAATTGGGTATAAACCCCAATCGATCTCATCGAATATCCTGATGTGGTTTCCCATACTCATTATCAAAGATAAGAGGAGTAGAGCCCACGAACTTAACTCGACAACTCATTACATCCTTCTAGCATTTTTATTAATTTTTTTTATATCTCGAGAATATTTTCTCTAGAATTTTTTTTAGATAGTAAAGGGAATAAGACACTTAAACAATAAGTGGTCATCACCCATAATCTGAATCATGATTGGGCACAAGTTATCTAGCTAAGCAACATGCCCCACTAAACAAGCCTAATCAAACAACATAGTCTAATCAAATGTCGAATCAATCTAAGTTCTACAACCATTCATACCACATACTAAAGTTTAACATGCTAATAAATGATTTTCATCAAATAAATTTGCAGTTAAACAAGTAAGAGAACAAACAAACAATCAAGACAGGGAGGCATACAAAAATAAATGAAGTAAAAGGACACACAAGCAAGTCCACCCCACACTTAAATGTTACTACGCCCTCGTAGTAAGCAAAGGTAAAGGTAGAGAAGACTTCCCTGATCAAGATGAGAAACGAAAAACAAGACTCAATACGCCACATCTCAGTACTGCTAGTAGTCGGATTGTGAAGAATGAAAAGCCAGACTCCGCACTCACCTGTAATTTAAAGCCACTAATATGTTATTTATTATTCAAAGGAAAAGAAAAAGCAAAAACAAACATGAAATAAATAAAGAACGAAAATAAAACAAAAAATGCTCATTTAATGTCTCGAGCTTGACAAAATTATCTTCTCCTCAAAGTCACTTGGGCAGACTAGGAAGCTTATCCTTCTTATTGAGCTGCACGAGCTCGCCCAAAGTCTCCGCCAACTGTCCAACCTGGATCTCAACCCTCTTCATCGAGGCATTGATGGTCTCGAAACTTTGATTTCAAACCTCCAAATATCGGTTCAAGTTCTCCTCGACTAAAATGTGAGGTGGAGCCTGATATGGCTGCTGCTGCAGGTACTGCTGCTGTGGTGCACTCTGGCCTGGCTGAGATGGCTGTCTCCACGAGAGATTCGGGTGATAGCGATAACCTATATTATAGGAGTTCGAGTAGGGGTCGGACTTCGAACGAGGCTGGAATCTTTGCAAGGCAAAGACCTGCTCCTCATACTCGATCTGAGGCTCGTCTGCCTTCACACAAACATTGGCTCCATGCTTGATACTCCTTCGGGCCTGCACATCAGAGTCGTGAAGCGACTCTCCATCCATCTGAGCAAAAGTAACCAACTGCGACCTCACCTCCCGTGTCTTCTGGTTGGGATACCATTTAGTCATAAACTTCTCTGACACTAGTCCCAATTTTGGAGTGAATTCGGAGGCAAAGTCATAAACCATGTGTTCGCCCTGTCCTTCAGGGTCTAGGGAAAGAATCTCATCTTAAGTTGGTTGTCATTGAGTCCTCCGAGGGGGATGGTCTGAACGATCGCATAGAACTCCCGAATGAAGTTCAACGTATCTTCTGTTGACATCCCATAGAAAGACAGAAGCTAGTTGAAGTGGATGTTCTTCAACTCATAATTCCGTGCTTCCTCTCCCAGAACGATAGGTGATGTAGCTGCTCCAATCACTGGGCGAGTTAGTTCTTTTATCTGCTATGCTGCCATTAGAACTGCCATCGAACTAGTCTCACTGTCGTAGGCATTTGAGTGGTCTGAATTGTTCGCCTAATTCTCTGACTGGAGAAGGCCTCCGTTCGCGATCTTCCATTCAAGGATTACTTCTTGAATAGAACGCCTCTGGTGCACGTTATCAACCATTGGAGCTAGACTCAGATTCAGGCTGCGACGCCCGTGCATACACAACCTGCCACCACATCAGATGAGTCAAACGCAACTTGCGGGAGAAGAGATAAATACCTAAATAAAATAAAAGAAAAGAAAAAAAATAAATAAACGAAAATATGACAAGATACGATACACAATCACTGAACTAGAAAATAAAATAAAATAACAAACACAAATAACACTTAAAATAAAAAACGCTAAAAGCTTTCCCCGGCAGCGGCGCCAAATTTGTTAAACCTAAAATGTGTACTCTAGGTTCTCGCAAATATATAAGGTCAATTGTACGTGATAAGTTAACTCCGGTTGAATCTCGATGGAAAACTTAACATATCAATTTATCCTTAGTGTTATTACAAAAAATATAAAGGGAAATCCTAAACACTCTAATCAATAATAAGCAGGAGAAAACATGAAATGAAATAAATAAACAAAATAATAAAAATGTGGGATTCCGGATTTAAGGTTCTAGTGTTAAGAAAATCTAAAATCAATTAAATCATGCTCCTAAAATCATGTTATTGTTCGTTCATGAAGGGTTTCTTAATAGTTAGTCTAATTAATCACTAATGTATTCTTAATTCGACAGTAATCACGACTCTCGTATTAGATTATCTTAGAGAGAATTCCTCAATTGAGAAAAAAGATTCACAATTAATAAATGATTTCCTATGGTTTTTTAATTACTAACTTTCGTATTCGATAATTAAGCCGCAATTCTAAATCACGTATTTGAATCACACAATAGGAAAATCATAAATAAATAACGAATATAATTCATACGTCTCCGATTTGAAATTATTGATGATTAAATCCTAAGTTCTATATTATAATCATCTCTCGATCTCAACCAATAAACAATTATTCAAAAATGGTGGCCAATCGTCTCAATTAAACAAGCACAAGTTTAATCATGGAGCATGAATCAAGAACAATGAATAATTAATCAAGAATTTCTATAACTCTAGGTATAGAAAAACAAATCAATTAATTCAATAATCAAGAATAAGAGATACTTACTAAGAATAAATCTTGGATTGAGCGTTGATCTCACCTTAAATCCATCGTCCCGATGCGAAATTACAAGCAAATCAACTAATAAAAGTGTTCTGGGTTCTTAAGGAGAGAAAAAATATGAATTTGGGATGAAAAGTACGCATAAAAGGGCTTTAAATAACATATTCCGCGTCCAAAAATTGCGCCCAACAGTCGCTGGGCGTCCAGCGGCCGCTGGGATCGACATTATGTACCAGCCGAGCTAGAAGCCAAACGGGCGCTGGGGTCCAGCTGGCGCTGGACCAAGCGCTCTGTCCTGGCCGAGTAGTCTGCCCAGCGGGCCGCTGGCCTCCAGCCGCTGCCCCTTCCGCGCTCGGCCACCCCTACGGGCGCTGCTCGCACGACGCTCGCAAGGTTGCTCGTGCCGCCTCGTGCCGTGTCCCGGACCTTCTTCACACCCTCGACTCGCCCGATATGCTTGCTCGCACCAAACTTCATGTTTACAATTTCATATCGTGCCATTTTTCACACCAAACACCCCACATCCAAATACAGAAACCCGACGTAATGACTAGGAATGAGCAACGGTTCGATTCGGTTAAAAATCGAACCAATACTCTAAAACCAAATAGACAAAAATGCTTAGAAATTAAAACCAATCCTACCAAATTGATACTTGTGACTCGTTCTCCACGAGTATAAAGAAGCAGAGTATCCTAGTAGTGGATAATCTGGTCTAGTTTTGACCAGATCGTGGACGTAGGGTTTTCCCGAACCACGTTAAACATCTGTGTGCTTTACATTCCTGCATCTTTATTTTCAGTTGTTTATTATTCTAACCTTCTGCAATATCATTCGATCTGCATCTCAATCAATCTCCTTAACAATCTGGATAATTCCAAAGGTTTTCTAAAAACAAGAGCAATCACTAATCCACCATTATTCCGCACTCACTCAACACTGAGAAAGTAATAAGATCACTCTTATTATTAACTAAGTGTTTTCACTAAGAGAGTAATCTGTTTGGACCAAGACTGCTATCGATCTGCATATCGATCTGTCTAGTCATCTACAAGCAATTTCTTATACAGAATAGCTTGAACTCTCATATAATTTGTCAAGTAAACTGAAAAGTTTGTATTTGGTGTATTCCCCCCCCCCATACACCAAACCTCGCTCTTTCGGGACCAACAAGTGGTATCAGAGCAGTTGTTCAAACAACCATTGTTTTGTTTCACAGGGATAAAACTTACGTGGTCAACTTGAATAGATCTAGGAAAACCTTTTTCATTCACGTGCATACTATCTACTATGGAGTCATCTGTCATCAATGCATGCGAAGAATTCTCCATCCAAGGTTACAGAGAATGGAGCTTCAGAATCAAGATGTGCCTTAAAGCCCATCACTGCCTGATGTGGAAAGTAATCGAAGAAGGGCCATTGGCAATTACAGAAGAAACTACTCGTATCACTGATACAGGAGTGGTCAAAGAATCTGTGCTAAAGGATCCCAGAAAATACACTTCTGAAGAGAGGAGAGAAGCAAATCTTGATGACTTTGCCAAAAGGATCATCTCCAGTACGGTCAAAGGTATACATCTGGCTAAAATCCAAGATCTGGATACTGCCAAAGAGATGTGGGAAGCCTTAAGAGACCTAGCCCTAGGATCTGAAGTAATGATTGAGAACAAGCTGTCCCTTGCCTGCAACAAATATGATGAATTCAAAATGAAACCAGGCGAAACAATAGAGTAGATGAAGATGAGATTCACTAGAATCCTCCTTGAGATATCTGCATTCAAAAAGAACAAATATACTCAAAGAGAGAAGAACATGAAAGTACTTAGAGCTCTTCCACCAAGCTAGGAGATCTATGCTGCAATGCAACCTCTTCGTGCAGACTTTAATGAACTATCCACTGAAGCCTTGTTTGATCACCTTGAAGGTCATGAGTGTGACATTCAAAGAATACGAGGACCAGATCATCTGTCCAAAAAGGCAGAAAGCAGCTCAAAGAAGGACAAAGAGGTAGCCTTCAAAGCGAAGAGCAAACCTGATGATCTTTCTGAGCCTGCTACTCCAGATGAAGAGAAAGGATACGACAAACTGTTAAAAGAGTTTGCGATGATCGCCAAAAGAATGGACAAAATGGAGACTAGATCGAAGAAATACAGACGCTTCTACAAAGATAACAAAAGAAACTTCAATAAGAAGCATGACAATGATCGATCTGATGACATGAATGAATTGAAGAAGCAGACTGCTAAAACAACAAAGACCTCCAGCTCTACAGATTACACTTGCTTTGAATGTGGCAGAACAGGTCACTTCAAAACAGACTGTCCTGATCTGTCCAGAAGCTAAAGAGATGAACTAAGAGCTAAAAGAGATCGAAAGCTTAAATATGAGCGCAAAGCCATGATAGCTGAACAGAACTCAAGCAGCTCGAGTCATTTCTCAGATAGCTCATCAGAAAATGATGAAGCTTTCATTGCTGATGACGAAGAAAGCTGGAATGAATGCTATGTGGGATTGGACAACGGTCTAGATGATGTTGAGGTAAATTCTTACTACTCAAATTCCTCAAATAATAATAACAATCTTGAACAGGAAAGTGAAGATCAAGCAGAATACTCATGGGATGAAGTCGATGAGATGTTCAAAAGTTACTCAAGCATCAAGAGATTGTTTAGAGAAGTTGTTGAAGAGAATGAAAAATTAAAGAAAGTTGAGCAGACTCTAAGCACAGCAAACACACAATTTGCTGCTAAAATGAACAATTTGGAAGAACAGATCAAGAGAAAAGACAGTGAGATCCACTCACTTAATTCAAAAGTTAAGGATCTGGTTACAAGAAACAATGTTGCTGAGGAAAAGATCAAGAAAGGAAAAGAAATAATTTACAAGAGTGATGAGCGTGCCAAATTGCTAATCAATCTATAGGAAAAAGGCACATCTGGATTAGGATATCCAGGTCACTCAGAAAAATCTTCGGCAACCATAAGCTTTGTACCAGAAAGGAAGAAAATGCCAGATCAAGTTAAGGACTTGAAAAACAAGAAAGGTTATCCCCAGAAGATGATAATAAAAGATGCGAAGAACAGGCAGTATCATCAAACAAAGGGACAACCAGCTCACTACACAGAAACAAATCACCTTCAAAAAGCAAATGTCAACAGGACAAAAATTGTCAACAGGACAATACCTACTAAGAAAGGATTGAAGGAAGATGGAATAGAGAGATATCATCCATCTGAAATTCACTCTCTATCTAAAGTTGACAATGAGGGGAACATCGTTACTTGCTATATTTCTGTTCCCAACCCTAGAATGTTCTGGATTCGAAAAGGAATATTTGCTAATAATCAAGCACCCAAACGTTGAAAGGGTAGCTAAGTTTGATTAATTGCAGGAACAAAGAACTGCAAGAAGGGGTAAGGTAGCAAGATGAATCATCTGGATAATAGATAGTGGTTGTTCAAAACACATGACATGTGACAAGAACCTACTATCAGATTACATAGAGAAACCAGGACCACAGGTTACTTTTGGATGTAATTCAAAAGGATATACTAGAGGGTATGGAAACATCAAAGTTGGCAACACCACTATCACAAATGTATCATATGTTGAGGGTCTTAGTCACAATCAGTTTTCTGTAAGTCAGTTTTGTGCTAACGGTAATCAGATTGTTTTTGATACTAACAACTGTCTGGTGAAGAATAAGGAAGGAGATGAAATACTCCTTACCGGTAAACTGCAGGATAGATTATACATTGTCCAGTGGACAAATCAGATCGAGACCTGCTTAGTCACTAAGACTGTATCAGAAACCAGCTGGTTATGGCATAGGAGATTAAGCCATCTAAACTTCAAGTCAATCAACAGGATTGCCAAGGAAAGGTTAGTGGAAGGACTACCAGATCAATTGTATGATAAAGATCACATATGTGATGCTTGTCAAGCTGGAAAGCAAACCAGATCACCCTTTACAAGCAAAACAGCTCACTCAACATCAAGGATACTGGAGCTGTTACATCTTGATCTGTTTGGACCAGTCAAGCCACTAAGTATAAATGAGAGAAAATACACATTGGTAATCATAGATGATTACTCAAGATTCACTTGGGTCATCTTTCTGTTAAAGAAGAAAGAGACTCTAGACAATCTCCCTAATTTCTAAACAAGATCACCAAACAAAAGGATATGAATATAACCTCTATCAGAACAGATCGAGGAATAGAATTTCTCAACCAGGAGATTGAAGCATACTGCAACAAGATGGGAATCACTCATCAAACATCAGCTGCTCGAACTCCTCAACAGAATGAAGTTGTTGAGAGGAGAAACAGATCACTTAAGGAAGCAGCTTGCACAATGCTCAATGCAACCAATCTACCAAAGAAATTCTGGGTAGAAGCAATCTACACAGCCTGCTACACTCAAAACAAATCATCCATCACACTCAGACATGGAAAGACACCATATGAGATATGGAACAGCAGAAAGCCTAAGATTTCTTATTTTCGTATTTTTGGCTATTTGAGTTACATACACAATAATGGAAAATCACAATTGAAAATTTTTGATAGGAAAACTGACCCTGGAATATTCTTAGGATATTCTGATGTTTGTAAAGCTTATCAAGTTTACAATAAGAACTCTCATGTTGTGGAGGTAACACCTCATGTTGTTTTTGACGAGTCTATTGTTGAGTACAGGTCACTAGATGAAAAGCAGACAGAAAACCAGGTGACTACCAGAAGGATGAATGAACTACTACTTGAAGACATTCTTATCTGGAATTGAAAAAGTGAGGATGAAGAAATTGCCACTCCACCTGTTGCTAAAGAGATCATACAGCAAGGGGGAATATCACAACACAATCTGGATGAAAACAGATCATCAACATAAGACAATGAAACAATTAGTACAAATGATGATCAACATGAAAATCTAAATCCAGAAGAAAGTCCAGATGAGAATCCATTTCAAACTATATCAACAGCACACCCTGAGTTTGAGGAACCAACAGATCAACCTGATCCTGAAATATCTAATGAAGAGATGACCAGGAGAAGGAGATGGATACAAGATCATCCAACAGAACAGATAGTTGGAAACCCATCAGATCGTGTAAAGACCAGAAGAATGCATGGAGAGAGTGCATTGTTGAGTTGTTACCTCTCTCGCATGGAGCCATCTGATGCTTATGAAGCACTTCAAGATGCAGATTGGATAACAGCAATGCAAGAAGAACTCAATGAGTTCAAAAGGAATGAAGTCTGGTATCTCGTGGACAGACCCAAACACCAAGGTGTGATAGGTGTAAAATGGGTGTTCAAAAATAAATGAGATGAGAATGCTGAAGTAGTCAGAAACAAGGCCAGATTGGTAGCTAAAGGCTACAATCAACAAGAAGGCATTGATTTTGATGAAACATTCGCACCAATAGCTAGATTAGAAGCTATAAGGCTATTTCTAGCATATGCTGCTCACAAACGGTTCAAGGTATACCAGATGGATGTCAAAAGTGCTTTCCTCAATGGTATCCTTGAAGAAGAAGTATACGTGGAACAGCCACCTGGATTTGAAGAGGCAGATCCAGATCAGAAAGTATACAGACTGGCTAAGGCAGTCTATGGTCTAAAACAAGCCCCTAGAGCTTGGTATGAAACCTTATCAAACTTCCTACTAGAATCTGGATTCAGAAGAGGATCTGTTGACAAGACCTTGTTAATCATCAAAGTCAAAGAAAATATTCTCTTAGTCCAGATCTATGTAGATGACATCATTTTTGGATCTCAATCTACCTATCTGTGTGACAAATTTGCAGAACTTATGAAAAATAAGTACCAAATGTCCATGATGGGAGAAATGAGCTTCTTTTTAGGTTTGCAGGTCAAGCAGCTACCAGATGGTATTTTTATAAATCAGACAAAATACATCAACGATCTGCTGATCAAATTTGGGTTGAAAGACAGTAACCCAATAAAAATCCCAATGCCGACCAATAGGAAAATTGATCCAGATCCAGAAGGAAAACCAGCCAACATTACTCAATACAGAGGGATCATAGGATCACTACTATACCTAACTGCCAGTCGACCTGACATCACTTTTACAGTAGGAGTATGTGCTAGATATCAAGCAAATCCCAAAGAGTCTCACATGGAAGCAGCTAAGAAGATATTAAGATATCTTAAGGGAACAGCCCATGTAGGATTATGGTATCCATGTGAAGACAATTTTGAGCTAACTGGATATACTGATTCAGATTATGCTGGATGTAAATGGGACAGAAAGTCAACATCTGGTACATATCAGTTTCTAGGAAATAAACTGATTTCTTGGTTCTCAAAGAAACAGACATCAATTGCCACCTCAACCACACAGGCAGAATATATGGCAGCTGGAAGTTGTTGTGCACAAATACTGTGGTTAAGCATCTTAAAGATTATGAGATCGATGTCAAGGAGATACCTATTTTCTGTGATAGTTCAAGTGCTATAGCAATCACACAGAATCCTCTTCTGCATACCAGATGCAAACATGTGGATGTAAGACATCACTTTATAAGAGATCATGTTGAAAGAAAACATGTACAGATCGAGAAAATACACACTGAAATACAGAGAGCTGATATTCTCATCAAAGCATTACCAGAAGAAAGATTTAAGATGCTTTGTGGTAAACTAGGATTATTAAATCTTGAAGCAAGAACCAGATTGATATAAACCAGATCAAGTTAAATGTTCCAACAGGGAATCAAAACCAGATTGACATGGTACATATCGATAAAATTAAGATCACGTGAAATTCCAACAGGGAATTGACACAAGATCACTAAGTATATGTCAATACAGATTAATCAAAATTCCAACTGGGAATCAGTAAAAGAGTCAAAACACCAAACTGGACAGTGGCATAACCAGATCGATAGCTATCACTATAAAGGAGATCGATCTTGACCAGATTACTGCCACGTGGATATTAAATTAATATTTCTTATTTATCCCATTACTTGATTAAGGGGGAAAGGTCAACTATATACGGCGACTAATTATATATATTCTGACATCAGATATCAAATCTTTTATTTTTGATGATTAAGTACAGTAATTGGGAAACGTGATCGAGGAAATATCTACCAAATCAAGAAAAAGGGAGAAAAATAACTGCAACAAAGACAACGCGCCACATTACAACCATTCGATCAAAGCGCGTGCATCATACGATAAATAGAGGCGGTGATAGACTGAAAACCTAGAACATGGAAAGGCGGGAAAGCTGAAAAAGGGAAGGATTTCTGGATATTTTATTGCTTTACTTATCTTCTCTTTCGTTTATATGTTTGATAAGTTGTTTCATCTATCACTTACACTTATATTTTTCCGAAACCTTAGCAAAAAATTCCCTCTCTTTCAAACTCTCTCTTCCTTCGAAAATCACTCTGTTCTAGTAACAATGGCACCCAAATCCTCTGTTTTTCTTGATCAAGCGACCTTTTTGAAACCATACTTGCACCAAGACTTCTTTGCAGTTCTTGATACCTTCGGGTTTCACAAACTGCAAAAAGGCATTTGATCTTGTCCGCCAGTGCAAAGGTTCATTGCTTTGTGATTCTTGTTTCCGTTTGTCTTATATTATCTCTTAAACATGCTTTTGATAAACTGCTTTTACTCATCCGCATATATATATACTTGTGATTACTGTGATATCGATTGCTAGACTTCATAAACTGTTTTGAGCACTTATACTTCACTGATGGAAGGATAGTGCTCACATATGCTCTTTCGTGTTTCTTGTAGGTTTTTACAACATTATCACTTCACATCCAGTTCACTTTCTACCTAAGGATGTTGCTGCTTTCTACCTCTCATGGCAGGGAGAGAGGGGTGGACACGAGGCAACCATCAGGGTTAGTAAGGGGAACACTATTAGCAACACCTGTTATAACGTCATCAACATCATCAACGACGCTTACAAATTATAGGATGAAGGACTTGACCTTGGGGAAATAACTGCAGAACAGCTGCAAGAAGCAGTGGAGACAGTGATGATCATACCTATCCAATATACAAACAGGATGTTTACCCGTGCTCTTCTCGCTCCAGAATTCAGAATTCTGTTTGAATTCGTACAGCGAATCTTTCTCAACCACAACGGATCCTATGACCAGGTCACCCTTGAGAAGTTCAGGATCCTAGCAGCCGTGGTACTCAACCTGCCAGTGAACTGGAGCAGGATCTTATTTGATCTCTTGGCAAAGGAGGCCAAGATGATCTTGTTTGTGAAAGGAGGCTCACCTGGCATTGAGGTGAAGAGAAGCAGCTTACGACACTCCACAAAAATCAGCTTCATGCTGGAAACTTTCTTCCCTCACCACCAGTGGGACACTGCTGTTGAGTTCAACACTAGACAGCATTTTCCCAAGGACCAACATCAGATAGAAATGTCAATGGGCATTTCAGCAAATCTGATTGCACGGGTGAAAGACTCAGTGGTTTTTAATGCGCTGATGGAGATGGGAAACTCGAATCCCATCTGGATTCCTCCACCTGGTCAAGCAGATCACTCCACAAAATCAAAGGTTACCAAGGAGAAACCAACTGAGAGGACTCCCACCAAGAGAGTCACAAGAAGGGCAAGCTCAATCGACACGGATACATCCACAACAGCCCAGCCACCTAAACCAAAGCGCAGACGACTTCAGAAACTTGCTGATGAAGTCCAGGCTGAAGTACCTGCTGCTGCAGAAACCATTCTCCCTCAACAGGAGGTTGAGGAGGCAGAAGTTTTGATGGGTGGACCACCAAAAGATGTGGCCCCCATTTCATCTGTGCACCCAGATCAATCCAAGGATGTCTCTCCAGCCCACTCCAACAGCCCATCATCTGCCGAACGCCTAGAGCAGATTGATGAGGAGATTGAGGGAGCAGAGCAGTCAACTGATGAGGATGAGGAATTACAGAAGGCAGATCATGCTGATGCACACCAACAGGGTGGAGCAATCCCAGAATCTGCACTAGATCAGCACATGGCTGATGCTGGGGAACAAGTGATGGAACCTATTCCACAGACTGAGGAGGAACCTGCCCTACAAAGAGCAATCCCAAGTGCCACAACTGCTCAGTCACAAGCAGAGGATGAGCCTGCTGGACAGAATATTGGAGGCGAACTTACAAACGACATCTTCACTCCTGCTGCTGCAGCTGCACTTGGTGTATATGTGGAGACATTCACCTTGGAAGACATATTGATGGACCGACATCAATCACTGTCCCATATGCAAATCAGAGATCTCATTTCCATGAAAGTGGACCAATACATGTATGGAACGCTCTCTCAAGTCCAAGATGAAGCTACTCGCATCCTCACTGAGTTCAACAACCATATGAAAAGTCATGTTGACCAGGTTGACTCAGATCTGAGAAGAGTATGCCGATTGAAGCTGGAAGAATTAAGCAAGAAGATGGACGACGATCGTTCTGCTGCTGAGGAGAGAAAGACGCAGATCGATCAGTCCCTTGGATCCATGCAGCTTAAAGTAAACGAAATGTACAGAATCATTTCTGAATTTGCCAAGCATGAGAAGGACATGGTGCATGCCTTAGTGAAGGAACAGACAGATGACATAGTAGCTGATGTTATAAAGGAAGCCATCTCACACACCAAGGCCATGTTCAGACAGTTCGAAATAGATGGGAAGAACTTCGTTGAGAGGAAGTTAAGCGAACTGCGCTACCCCACGAAAACAATGATCGACACATACTTCAACGATTTTGGGATCATCCAAGAAGATGTGGGGAGTCACACAGAGAATCTGGCCAACATTACAAAATCATTTCAGAAGCAGATTGATGACGCTAATCTCAACATAACATCTCTGCTTACACAAAAGGCTGACTCTGAGAAATAGCTAAATGCAGTGAAGGAAGAGATCACTTCCCTCCGGGCACTCATCAATATGTTTGTTGATGATGTCGGAAAGGGGGAAGGATCTAGGAAGGGAAAGAATCCAACTGCTGCTAAAGGGAAGGAGAAGGAGAAAGCTCAACCAGCTCAACCTGAGCAACAAATTACACCCCAAACCAGCCCTCCATCTGCTCCATCTGCTCAAACTCAAAAATCCAAATCATCTAGCAGATCGAGTCAAATTCAATCGAGTCAAATTCAAAAGAAGAAGAAAAGAACTGGATTCAGTTGGCCAACTGCTCACCTCAGACCATCTGGAGAGACCAACTGGGTTCCAACTCACTTAAGAAATGGATGGGAAGGGCTCAAGAATGCCTTCGTTCTCTGTAGATATTTCTTAAAAGAACCTGCATACATTGAGGGATCACCCAACGAGGCATTCAAACGCTATCTGGACATGAATGAAGCCAGTGATCTGGTAGAAGAAATTAGAAAGGCTGCAGCACAAGCTAACGTCCAGATCACTGCGCCCGAGAAAGAATACAGATCATGCCCCACCATTCCAGGTACTGATCTACCGGACAAAACATTCCTGCTCACCTTCATTAACCAGCTAGCTGAAAACAGAGGGTACAAGGTGGATGCAAAAGACCCGGACTACATAAGGATTAGTGAAGGCATCTATGAAAGTGTCCAGTTGATCTTCGATGAGACCAGGGCGAAGATGAAGAGACAACAAGAAGAGAAAAGAAAGAGCAGATAGACATATTTCTCATATCATTATGATCTGCATTTCTTACTTTTTGTCATGATTATCTGTAAACTCTATTTGCCCTTATATACATATGAAGTCTCTTTGAGTTTCTGATGACAACACTCTATTGTCCAGAACACATATAAAATATCCTAAACGTTATAAACTTAATAACGAACAAACATCAATCTGGTTATCAGACCAGATCTCTTTTAAAGAGCTGATAGGATATTATTGTAAAGTGTGGTTTCGACATCATCAAAAAGAGGGAAATTTTTGGGAACCCTAAGATATTTAGTTTTGATGATGGTCTTTCGAAACACACTTAGCTGTTTTAGAGCTTGAACTGTTCTACGTGTAAAAACAGATCACTAGAGATAAAGTGAATCTTGCTATAGAACAGATTAGAAGATGACTTGAAATGTAAAGGAAATACTCCTATAGAAGTCAATCTCAACTTAGAATAGGATGAAGGTCAAGATTTCACGCCAAAAGGAATCGATCTGCTGTAACAGACAGCGACCAGATCGATGCCTACAGCGAGGAACCAGAACGACTGAGTCATCAATCCACCAGCTGACATCATCCTACACATCATATGCTCTTGCCACGCCAAGATTAAAGTCCATCCAACTGGGATTGGAAAGAAGATCTTCGGTTAACATATAGAAGGAAAGAGACCGTTCGCAATCTGCTTTCCATAACTCAAAGATTGAGTCAACCTTTCCTATATGGCAAGAACAGATATGATGGAAATCATTGATTGGCAATATATCATCTATCTCACGCCAATCAACAACGGCTAGAATTTCAAAATTCAATGCCTATATAGTTGAAGTTAGAGATCTGGAGAAAAGAGAGAACACACGCGAGCAATACTGTTGTCATACTTTCAAGCAATCAATCTGCTATCCAGACTTAGAGCTTCAACACTCTATGATTCTACATCACACCAACCACCTCGATTCAAGTCTGACTTATCGAGAGAAAGGAGATAACCCTGCTAGCTAGTAGTTTTCTAGTGGTAACGTAAAGGTAATCTGTTGTAAAGGGACACGACCCTTAATTCGTGCATAAGTATCTCTCTAGTTTTGATTGATACTTGTGACTCGTTCTCCACGAATATAAAGAAGTAGAGTATCCTAGTAGTGGATAATCTGGTCTAGTTTTGACCAGATCGTGGACGTAGGATTTTCCCGAAGCACGTTAAACATCTTTGTGCTTTACATTCCTGCATCTTTATTTTCAGTTGTTTATTATTCTAACCTTCTGCACTATCATTCGATCTGCATCTCAATCAATCTCCTTAACAATCTGGATAATTCCTAAGGTTTTCTAAAAACAAGAGCAATCACTAATTCACCATTATTCCGCACTCACTCAACACTGAGAAAGTAATAAGATCACTCTTATTATTAACTAAGTGTTTTCACTAAGAGAGTAATCTGTTTTGACCAAGACTGCTATCGATCTGCATATCGATCTGTCTAGTCATCTACAAGCAATTTCTTATACAGAATAGCTTTATAACTTGTCAAGTAAATTGAAAAGTTTGTATTTGGTGTATTCTCCCCCCCCATACACCAAACCTCGCTCTTTCGGGACCAACAAATACTTATTTTTACCATTAAAAAATTATATAAAAAAAAAATACTTTTTTCAAATTTTTAAGTGTCGGATTATAAAATAAACATTATATAAAAATGTGATCCGATTTGAATAAAAATATATTAAAAGTAGCTTATATTATCCCACTTTTTAGAAAGATCTACATAGATGGTGTGCATTTTTTTCGAAAATGAAAAAAGATAAATATAATAAAGGCATGAGAAATGCCAAAACAACATCCATCGAGACAACAAACAAAAGAACAGAAGACATAAGTAAACAACTAAACAGACTCAAAGAAATTAGCACAACAATAAAACCAAACCAGCAGACTGAGAAAGGATTGGAGTTCCACTCCTTGAAGTTTGATTGAGACCAATTCTCCCACTTTTTTCCAACCACCCAACTCAACAAGAAAGATTTGATTTCCCCTAGCATCTTGTCTCGATTCCTGCTACCCTCATTGAAGATAATGTCATTTCTTTTCTTCCAAATAGTCCAAATAGTGCATTCCCAGATTGCTGGCATCATAGTTCGTCTCCTTCCCCTGTTGGCCAAATCACAGAACTGAGCAAAGTTTTCTGGGGCTTTATTGATGAGAGAAGTTTGAAAACCAAACCAATGGAGGCAACAACTCCATAACTCCCACACAAAGCGGCATGCAAAAAACAGGTGGTCACAAGTTTTGTCTGCTCCTCTACAGACTGGAAAACTCCTCGGTAGGTTCTGAAGATGAATACCTCTCCTCTTTAGTTCCGTTTTCGTAGCAATTTTATTGAATATAACTCGTCATGCCGTTGCTTGCACTTTCGGCGGAGCCAATTTGTTCCAAATCAGATTGCATCTTCTCGAGGTATCATCACTCTCATTATTCTTACGATCCATGAGACATTTATGTCCACTCCGAACTGAGTAAGCCCCACTCGATTCTAGTTCTACACCCATTTATCTGATTCTAAAGAGCTTGGGATCCTACACAACATCAAATCAGTCAATTTATTAAGATCATCCAACTCCCACTCCCTCAATCCCCTACACCATCCCCAGCTCCACACCCAACTATTACGTTCCCATTTCCCGGCATTAGTAACATAACACTCTTTCCACAGACAAAGACTAAACAGACGAGGGAACGAAATCCGTAAAGGCTCCCCCCCGACCCATCTATAAAACTAGAAAAAAGTCTTCTCCCTGTCTCCTACCCTCCTCTCTACAACTGACTCAAATAAGTCCCCCCTCTCATCGTTTAAACATTTCAAGACATCACCCCACCACTTCGAGACACTAGTCTCCAAATTGAAGCACTTAGCACTGCTCACCCTCTCATTCCTAGCTACTAACCCACCCAACACAATATCCGCCCACATCGATTGATTACCTTCATTCACCCTCCACACCCATTTCTTGAGCAGAGCTTTGTTGAAACATAACAGATCCTTGAGATCAAAGTCCCATTGCTCTTTTGGTTTTGACAGTGTCTCCCATTTAGCCCAGAAAATTTTTCGATCTCTCTCCCCACCCCCCACAAGAAGCGTTGCTGCAATGAGACAAGAAGGAACTCTAAAAATAGAGAGAGCGTACATCGGGATAGAAGAAATCACATATTTCACCAAAGTGATTCTACCTCTTAAAGAAACTTTTACGTTGCTCCACTTATTCATTATGTTCCTTACATTGTCAATCACATACCTCCAATCTGAAACTTTATTATGACGGCTCCCCACACTAAGCCCAAGATATTTAAAAGGATGACCTTCACTACTACACCGAAGGATGCGAGCAATATCCCCAATCAAACCTGAGTCTGACTTCAAAGAAATAACCTGACATTTGTCTCTGTTTATCCTAAGACCAGACACCATCTCAAGAAGGATCAAGAATCTTTTGAGGACCATCATATTCTTGGTCGAAGCTTTACCCAAAAAGATAGCGTCATCAGCAAACTGAATGTGTGATATTTTGTAGGTATTGGGATCTACCGTCAATGGGTCGAAAAGCCCTCCCTAGATCGCTCGCTGAAGATGATTGTTGGGAACCCTAAAGTTATTTAGTTTTGATGATGGCCTTTCGAAACACACTTAGCTGTTTTTTCTTCTAGCTTAAACTGTTCTAAATGTAAAACAGATCACTATATATAAAGTGTATCGTGTTATGGAACAGATTAGGAGATGACTTAATGTGTAAAGGAAATATTCCTATAGAAGTCAATCTCAAACTAGAATAGGATGAAGGTCAAGATTTCATGCCAAAAGGAATCGATCTGCTGTAACAGACAGTGACCAGATCGATGACCAGATCGATGCCTACAGCGAGGAACCAGAACGATTGAGTCATCAATCCACCAGCTGACATCATCCTACACATCATATGCTCTTGCCACGTCAAGATCAAGTCCATCCAACTGGGATTGGAAAGAAGATCTTCGGTTAACACATAGAAGGAAAGAGACCGTTAGCAATCTGCTTTCCATAACTCAAAGATTGAGTCAACCTTTCCTATATGGCAAGAACAGATATGATGGAAACCATTGATTGGCAATATACCATCTATCTCACGTCAATCAACAAACGGCTAGAATTTCAAATTCAATGCCTATATAATATTGAAGTTCAAAATCTGGAAAAGATACAAGACACACGCGCACTATACTGAATTATACTCTCAAGATTTCATCGTTCCAGACTTAGAGCTTCAAGAACTGTGATTCTACATCACACCAACCCATCTCGATTGAAGTCTGTCTTGTCGAGAAGAAGCAGATCACCTTGCTAGCTAGTAGGTTTCTAGTGGTAACGTAGAGGTAATTTGTTGTAAAGGGACACGACCCTTATTTCATGCATAAGTGTCTCTCTAGCTGTGACTGACACTTGTGACTCGTTCTCCACGAGTATAAATAAGCAGAGTATCCTAGTATTGGATAATCTGGTCTAGATTTGACCAGATCGTGGACGTAGGGATTTCCCGAACCACGTTAAACAACTGTGTGCTTTACATTCCTGCATATTTCATTTCAGTTGTTTATTATTCTAACTTTCTGCACTATCATCTGCATTCTTAATCAATCCGCTTAATCAATCCGATTAACTTCTTAAGGTTTTCCAAAATAAGAGCAACCATTAATCCACCATCTTCCGCACACACTCAACACTCAGAAAGTAATAAGATCACTCTTATTATTAGCTAAGTGTTTTCACTTAAGAGAGTAATCTGTTTGGACTAAAACTGCTATCGATCTGCACATCGATCTGTCTAGTCTCTGCCGAGCTATTTCTTATTCATAATAGCTTAAACTCTCTGATCAATTGTTAAGTAAACTGAAAAGTTAGTATTTGGTGTATCCCCCCCCATACACCAAACCTTGCTCTTTCGGGACCAACAAGTGGTATCAGAGCAGTGGTTCAACTGACCATTATTTTGTTTCACAAGGTTAAAACCTGCGTGGTCAACTTGAATAGATCTAGGAAAACCTATTTTCATTCACGTGCATATCATTTGCTATGGAGTCATCTGTTGTCAGGGCTTGCGAGGAATTCTCTATCCAGGGATATAGAGAATGGAGTTTCAGGATCAAGATGGCACTCAAAGCCCATCACTATCTGATGTGGAAAGTCATAGAAGAAGGTCCGCTGCAGATCACTGAAGAAACAACTGTAACTAACGCAACTGGCGTTACTACACAGACTGTTCCAAAATATCCCAGAAAATACACAGCAGAAGAACGTCGTGAAGCAAACTTAGATGATTTTGCTAAAGGGATTATCTCTAGCACAGTCAAAGGGGTACATCTGGCCAAAATCCAAGACCTGGATACTGCCAAAGAGATGTGGGAAGCCATTAGAGACTTGTGTCTAGGATCCGAAGTGATGATAGAGAACAAATTGTCTCTAGCCTGCAACAAGTACGATGAATTCAAGATGAAACCAGGCGAGACAATAGAACAAATGAGGTTGAGATTCACTAGTATTCTCCTTGAGATTTCTGCGTTCAATAAGAACAAGTATACTCAAAGGGAGAAGAACATGAAAGTGCTTAGAGCTCTTCCACCAAGCTGGGAGATCTATGCTGCAATGCAACCTCTCCGTGCAGATTTTAATGATCTGTCAACTGAAGCCTTATTTGATCATCTTGAAGGTCATGAGTGTGACATTCAAAGAATTCGAGGATCAGATCATCTGCCCAAAAAGGGAGGAAGCAGCTCGAAGTAAGATAAAGAGGTAGCCTTCAAAGTGAAGAGCAAACCAGATGATCCTTCTGAGCCTACTATTCCAGATGAAGAGAGAGGCTATGACAAACTCTTAAAAGAGTTCGCAATGATCGCCAAACGAATGGATAAAATGGAAACCAGATCGAAGAAATACAGACACTTCTACAAAGATAACAAGAAAAACTTCTATAAGAAGCATGACAATGATCGATCTGATGACAAAAATAAATCCAAGCAACAGACTGCTAAAACAACAAAGACCTCTAGCTCTACAGACTACACCTGCTTTGGATGTGGCAGAACAGGTCACTTCAAGACAGATTGTCCTGAACTGTCCAGAAGTCAAAGAGAAGAACTGAGAGCTAAAAGAGATCGTAAGCTCAAATATGAGCGCAATGCCATGATAGCTGAACAGAATTCTAGCAGCTCGAGTCATTTCTCAGATAGCTCATCAGAAAATGATGAAGCCTTCATCGCTGAAGATGAAGAAAGTTGGAATGAATGCTATATGGGACTAGACAACGGCCTAGATGAAGTTGAGGTAAATTCGTGCTCTTCAAATTCCTCAAATAATAACGATCTGGAACAGGAAAATGAAGATGAAGCAGAATACTCATGGGATGAAGTAAACGAGATGTTCAAAAGTTATTCAAGCATTAAAAGGCTGTTTAGAGAAGTCGTTGAAGAGAATGATAGACTAAAGAAATCAGAGGAGATCTTGAGCTCAGCAAACACACAATTCTTTGCTAAAATCAACGATTTGGAAGAACAGATCAAGAGCAAAGACAGTGAGATCCACTCACTTAATTCAAAAGTGAAGGATCTAATTACAAGAAACAATGTTGCTGAAGAGAAGATAAAGAAAGGAAAAGAGATGATCTACAAGAGTGATGAACGTGCTAAACTGCTAATCAATATGCAGCAGAAAGGCACTTCTGGATTAGGTTATCCAGGTCACTCAGGAAAATCCTCTGGAACTATCAACTTTGTACCAGAAAGGAAGCAGATACCAGATCAAGAAATAGACTTGAAAAACAAGAAAAGTCTTCCTCAAAAGATGATCGTAAAGCAGACTGGACTCAAACAAACTAAGGGTCAATCTGCTTACCCCACAAAAACAGATCATACTCCTAACAAGAATGTCAACTGGACACTACCAAACAAAAATGTCAACAGGACAACACCAGTTAAGAAGGGATTGAAGAGTGATGAAATAGAGAGATATCATCCATCTGAAATTCATTCTCTATCTAAAGTTGACAATGATGGGAACACTATTACCTGTTACATTTCTGTTCCTAACCCTAGAATGTTCTGGATTCGAAAAGGAACATTTGCTAATAATCAAGCACCTAGACAATGAAGGGTAGCTATGTTTTACTAAATGCAGGATCAGAAGACTGCTAGAAGAAGCAAGATAGCTAAAGGAGCAATCTGGATAATTGATAGTGGTTGTTCAAAACACATGACGTGTGATAAGAACTTACTATCAGATTACATAGAGAAACCAGGACCCTAGGTCACTTTTGGATGTAATTCAAAAGGATATACCAGAGGGTATGGAAACATCAAAGTTGGAAAGACCACTATCACAAATGTATCATATGTCGAAGATCTTAGCCACAACTTGTTCTCTGTAAGTCAATTCTGTGCTAATGGTAATCAGATTATTTTTAATACTAATAGCTCTCTGGTGAAGAATAAGGAAGGAGATGAGATACTCCTTACCGGTAAACTGCAGGATAGACTATACATTGTCCAATGGACAAATCAGATCGAGACCTGCTTAGTCACCAAGACTGTATCAGAAACCAGCTGGCTATGGCATAAGAGATTAAGCCACCTAAACTTTAAATCAATCAACAGGATTGTCAAAGAAAAGCTAGTAGAAGGACTACCAGATCAAGTATATGATAAAAATCATACATGTGATGCTTGCCAAGCTGGAAAGCAGACCAGGTCATCCTTCAAAAGCAAAACAGCTCATTCAACCTCAAGGGTACTAGATCTGTTACATCTTGATCTGTTTGGACCAGTCAAACCTCTAAGCATAAATGGGAGAAAGTACACCCTAGTAATCATAGATGATTACTCAAGATTCACATGGGTCATCTTTCTGTTAAAGAAGAAAGAAACCCTAGACAAGCTCCCTGCCTTCCTACACAAGATCACAAAACAGAAAGAGATGAGTATAACCTCTATCAGAATAGATCGAGGGACAAAATTTCTAAATCAAAAGATAGAAGCATACTGCAACAAGATGGGTATAACTTATCAAACATCTGCTGCTCGAACTCCTCAACAGAATGGAGTTGTTGAGAGGAGAAACAGATCACTCAAGGAAGCAGCACGTACAATGCTAAATGCTACAAATCTACCCAAGAAATTCTGGGCAGAAGCAATCTACACAGCCTGTTATACTCAAAACAGATCATCCATCACACTCAGACATGGAAAGACACCATACGAGATTTGGAACAACAGAAAGCCTAAGATCTCTTACCTTAGAACTTTTGGCTATTTGTGTTACATACACAATAATGGGAAATCACAGTTGAAGACTTTTGATAGCAAAACTGACCCTGGAATATTCTTAGGATATTCTGATGTTAGTAAAGCTTATCGAGTCTACAATAAGAACTCTCATATTGTGGAGGTAACACCTCATGTTGTCTTTGATGAGTCTATTATTGAGTACAGGTCATTAGATGAAAGACAAACAGAAAAATAGATGACTACAAGAAGGATAAATAAAATACTTCTTGAAGACATTCTAATCTGGAACTCTAAGAGAATTGATCAAGAAATTGACATTCCACCTGCTGCTGAGGAAATCATACAGCAAGGGGGAACAATTCAACTTAATCTGGATGAGAACAGATTGCCAACAGAAAGCAATGAAACAGTCACTGCAGGGAATGAGCAAACTAAAAATCATGATCCAGAAGCAGAACTAGATGAGAATCCATTCCAAGCCTCATCAACATCACACCCTGAATTTGAAGAACCAACATATCAACCTGATCCTGAGATATCTGATGAAGAGATGACCAGTAGAAGGAGATGGATACAAGATCATCCACCAGAACAGATCGTTGGGAACCCATCAGATCGTGTGAAGACCAGAAGAATGCATGGACAAAGTGCATTGTTAAGCTGTTATCTCTATCGCATAGAGCCATCTGATGCTTATGAAGCACTTCAAGATGCAGACTGGATAACAACAATGCAAGAAGAACTCAATGAGTTCAAAAGGAATGAAGTCTGGTATCTTGTGGACAGGCCCAACCACCAAGGTGTAATTGGTGTAAAATGGGTGTTCAAAAATAAACGGGATGAAAATGGTGAAGTAGTCAGAAACAAGGCCAGATTGGTAGCTAAAGGCTATAATCAACAAGAAGGCATTGATTTTGATGAAACATTCGCACCAGTAGCCAGATTAGAAGCTATAAGGCTATTTCTAGCATATGCTGCTCACAAACGGTTCAAGGTATACCAGATGGATGTCAAAAGTGCCTTCCTTAATGGCATCCTTGAAGAAGAAGTATATGTGGAACAGCCACCTGGATTTGAAGAGGCAGATCTAGATCAGAAAGTATACAGACTGGCCAAGGCAGTCTATGGTCTAAAACAAGCTCCTAGAGCTTGGTATGAGACTTTATCAACCTTCCTACTAGAATCTGGATTCAGAAGAGAATCTGTTGACAAGACTTTGTTTATCATCAAAGTCAAAGAAAACATTCTCTTAGTCCAGATCTACGTAGATGACATCATTTTTGGATCTCAATCTACCTATCTGTGTGACAAATTTGCAGAACTTATGAAAAATAAGTACCAAATGTCCATGATGGGTGAAATGAGCTTTTTTTTAGGTTTGCAGGTCAAGCAGCTACCAGATGGTAACTTTATTAATCAGACAAAATACATCAACGATCTGCTGACCAAGTTTGGGTTAAAAGACAGTAACCCAGTAAAAATCCCAATGCAAACAAATGAGAAAATTGATCCAGATCCAGAAGGAAAACCAGCAAACATTACTCAATACAGAGGGATTATAGGGTCATTACTATACCTAACTGCCAGTCGACCTGACATCACATTTGCAGTAGGTGTATGTGGAAGATATCAAGCAAATCCCAAAGAGTCTCACATGGAAGCAACTAAGAAGATATTAAGATATCTTAAGGGAACAGCCCATGTAGGATTATGGTATCCATGTGAAGACAATTTTGAGCTAACTGGATATACTGATTCAGATTGTGCTGGATGTAAACTGGACAGAAAGTCAACATCGGGTACATGTCAGTTTCTAGGAAATAAACTAATTTCTTGGTTCTCAAAGAAACAGACATCAGTTGCCACCTCAACCACAGAGGCAGAATATATGGCAGCTGGAAGTTGTTGTGCACAAATACTGTGGCTAAGACAACAGCTTAAAGATTATGAGATTGATGTCAAGGAAATACCAATTTTTTGTGACAGCTCAAGTGCTATAGCAATCACACAAAATCCTGTTTTGCATACCAGATGCAAACATTTGGATGTGAGACATCACTTCATAAGAGACCATGTTGAAAGGAAACATGTACAGATTGAGAAAATACACACTGAAGTTCAGAGAGCAGACATTCTCACTAAGGCATTACCAGAAGAAAGATTTAAGATACTTTGTGGAAAACTAGGACTTTTAAATCTTGAAGAAAGGACCAGATTGATCTAAATCAGATAAAATTCGATATTCCAATAGGGAATCAAAGCCAGATCGTCATGGTCCAGATTGATAAAATCCAGATCGCCTAAAAATCCAACAGTGAATTGTCACCAGATCACTAAGTATATGTCAATACAGATTGATCAAGTTCCAACTGGGAATTATTAAAAGAAACAACCAGATCGATAGTTCTCTCTATGGAAGAAATCGACTTTGACCAGATTACTAAACACCACGTGGATATTAATTTAATATTAATTATCCCATTACTTGGTTAAGGGGGAAAGTCAACTAAATACGGCGACTAAATCAGATCATGTATCTAATTTCTGACACTTGATATCAAATCTTTTATTTTTGTGATGATTGATACTATGTTAGGGAACTGTGATCAAAAGGATATTTACCAAACCAAGAAAAGGGAAGCTTTCCAACCGCGCTAAAAAACCACGCGCCATCTCTTAACCCCACTATCAAAGGCGCGTACATCATACGATAAATGGAGGCGGTGACAAACAGTAACCCTAGAACATGGAAAGGCGGGAAAAGCTGTAAAAGGGAAGTTTACTAATTCTTTATTACCTTACTTATCTCTATTCTCTTTTATATAAAATTGATAAGTCATTTCATATATCACTTACACTTATATTTCTCGAAACACTTAGCAAATTTCCCTCTTCCAAAATTTCCCTCTTCCAAAATTCTCTCTACCCACGAAAAGCACTCTTTTCTTTGCAAAAATGGTACCCAAATCTTCGGTTTTTCTTGAGCAAGCGAACTTTCTGAAACCAAACTTACACCAAGACCTTTTCGCAGTTCTTGATACCTTCGGGTTTCACAAACTGGAGAAGGCATTTCACCTTGTTCGCCAATGCAAAGGTTCATTGTCTTGTGATTTTCCTACTTTGGCTTGTTCACGTTAACTCTTAATTATGTTGTTGATAAACTGTCTTTACTCATCCGTATATATATATATATTTGTGATCACTGTGATATCGATTGCTAGACTGCATAAACTGTTTAGGGCACTTATACTTCACTGATGGAAGGATAGTGCTCACATACGCTCTATTGTGTTTCTTGTAGGTTTTCATAATATTATTACTTCACACCCCGTTCATTTCCTACCCAAGGATGTTGCTGCCTGCTACCTCTCATGGCAGGGAGAGAGGGGTGGAGATGAGGCAACCATCAGGGTTAGTAAAGGGAATACTGTCAGCAACACACCTTACAACGTCATCAATATCATCAACGATGTTTATAAATTGAAGGATGAAGGTGCAGACCTTGGGGAAATCACTGCAGCACAACTCCAAGAGGCAGTGGAGATGGTAATGATCATACCAATCCAATATACGAACCGGATGTTCACAAGAGCTCTTCTCGCTCCAGAATTCAGAATTCTATTCGAATTCGTGCAGCGAATCTTCCTCAATCACAATGGATCCTACGACCAGGTCACCCCTGAAAAGTTCAGGATCCTAGCAGCAGTGAAAAGTGGAGCAGGATTTTGTTTGATCTCTTGGCAAAGGAGGCCAAGATGATCTTGTTTGTGAAAAGTGGTTCACCCGGCATTGAGGTGAAGAGAAGCAGTCTAAGGCATTCTACGAAAATCAGCTTCATGCTGGAAACATTCTTCCCTCATCACCAATGGGACACAGCTGTTGAATTCAATACCAGGCAGCATTTTCCCAAGGACCAGCATCGGATAGAAATGTCGATGGGCATTTCCACAAATCTGCTTGCCCGGGTAAAGGACTCAGTGGTGTTTAATGCGCTGATGGAGATGGGAAATTCGAATCCCATCTGGATTCCTCCATCTGGTCCAGCAGATCAATCCACAAAATCGAAAATCACAAAGGAGAAACCAATCGAGAGGACACATACCAAGAGGACTACCAGAAGATCAAGCTCTCTTGACACGGATACATCCACAGCAGCTCAGCCCCCCAAAACAAAGCGCAGGCGACTTCACAAGCTCACTGATGAAGTCCAGGCTGAAGCACCCGCTGCCGCAGAATCTGTTCTCCCTCAACAGGAGGTTGAGGAGGAAGAAGTGCTGATGGGTGGACCACCAGAGGATGTGGCCCCCATTTCATCTTTGAACCCAGATCACTCCCCCGCACATTCTACCAGCCCATCATCTGCTGAACACCTAGAGCAGATAGATGAGGAGGCTGAGGAAGACGAAGCATCTACGGATGAAGAGGAGGAGTTACAGAAGGCAGAAACTGTGGTAAGAATGCTGGAGACAGAGGCAGATCACTCTGTCCTCAGAACTTTCCCGGGGATCCAGCTCACCCCAGAAACCTATGCTGCAGCCAAACGTTTAAAATTCCTTCTGCTTGTGAAAGATAAGGAATTTTATGTTCTGGATGCCTTGCTCCGCACCAGATCGATTCATGCACTGAAAATTAAAGAAGCCACTCTTCTCAAAATTTTCACTGCTTCCTCAATCTCTGAGTTAAGGGAGACCTACCAGCCAGACATTCTTGGAATGGCAAAATTTGAGGCTGATGAACTCCAGATCGACCTACGATCTGTCTATGAGAAAGCCAACATGTTGGATTTTTATAACAGCATTGAAGAATAAAATGTGGAGGAAGAGGTTGAAGTAGCCCCTACTGATGCTCACCAACAGGGTGTAGCCAATATAGTGACTGAGACATTTCAGCCAATGGTTGAAAGTGAAAAGCAGGCCATTGCACCTGGTGAGGGGGAACAAGTCACACCTTCTGAAATCCCCAATGCAGTGAGCAGCCAATCTCAAGCAGAGGATGAGCTTGTTGGACAGAATGTCGGAGGCAACCTTACAAATGAAATCTATACCCCTGCTGCTGCAAATGCACTTGGTGTATACGTGGAGACATTCACCCTGGAAGACATACTAATGGATCAACATCAATCACTGTCCCACACGCAAATCAAAGACCTCATTTCTATGAAAGTGGACCAGTACATGTATGGGACGCTCTCCACAGTCCAAGACGAAGCCACCCGTATACTTACAGAATTCAACAATCACTTGAAGACTCACGTCGATCAAGTTGATTCTGACCTAAGAAGAATCTGTCGGCTGAAGATAGAAGAAATCAACAAGAAAATGGACGATGATCGCGCTGCTGACGAAGAACGAAAAGCACAGATCGATCAAAGTCTGTTTACAACTGAGCTCAAGGTGAAAGAAATCTACAAGATCATCACTGCTTCTGCAGAAAAAGAGAAGGACATGGTACATACCATCGTCAAAGAACAGATAGATGGTCTATCAGCTGATATCGTGAAAGAGGCTAACACTTACACCAGATCACTGCTTAGGCAATTTGAAGCCAATGGGAAAGACTTTGTGGCAAGGAAGCTAAGCGATCTGGGCTACCCAACCAAACTCATGATCAATGCATTCTTCGACGAGATTGGGATTATAAAGGAAGAACAGGAGGCACATTCTACCAACCTGGCCTCCAGAACAAAAACTCTCCAAAAGCAGATCGATGACTCAAATCTCAATATCACATCACTGCTTACACAGAAAGTGGACACAGACAAAGAGCTCAAGGCCATGAAGGAAGAGATCACCTCCCTACGGGCATTCATCAATATGTTGGTTGATGATGTCGAAAAGGGGGAAGGATTAGCGAAAGGAAAGAAAACAGCAGCTGTTTCAAAAGAGAAAGGAAATGAGATAGCTCAACCGGAGCAGCAGATCACTTCACAACCAGCCCCAGTCAGCTCTCCATCTGCTCACACTCAAAAGTCCAAATCATCTAGCAGATCGAGTCTAACCCAGAAAAAGAAGAAACGAACTGGATTCAGTTGGCCAACTGCTCATCTCAGACCATCTGGACAGACCAACTGGGTTCCAGTTCACTTAAGAGAGGGTTGGGAAGGACTCAAAAATGCCTTCGCTCTGTGCAGATATTTTCTAAAGGAACCAGCATATATAGAAGGCACCCCAGATGAGGCATTCAACTGGTACCTAGACCTAAACGACGACAGTGATCTGGTAGAAGAAATAAGGAAGGCTGCTGCCCAAGCAAACGTCCAGATTACTGCGCCCGAGAAAGAATACAGATCATGCCCCACCATTCCAGGGACTGATCTACCGGACAAAACCTTTCTGCTCACCTTCATCAACCAGCTAGCAGAGAACAAAGGGTACAAGGTGGATGCAGAAGACCCAGACTACATAAGGATCAGAGAAGGGATTTATGAGAGTGTGCAGCTTATCTCGGACGAGACCAGAGCAAAAATGAAGAAGCAACAAGAAGAGAGAAGAAAAAGCAGATAGCTATAACCTTTTTATCTTTATGATCTGCATTTCTTATTCTTGTGATGATAATCTGTAAACTCTTATTGCCCTTATATATATATGAAATCTTTCTGAGTTTCTGATGACAACACTCTATTGTCCAGAACACATATAAAATATCCTAAAACGTTATAAACTTAATAACGTACATGCATCAATCTGGTTATCAGACCAAATCGCCTTTTAAGAGCTGATAGGATACTTATTGTAAAGTGTGGTTTCGACATCATCAAAAAGGGGGAAATTGTTGGGAACCCTAAAGTTATTTAGTTTTGATGATGGCCTTTCGAAACACACTTAGCTGTTTTTTCTTCTAGCTTAAACTGTTCTAAATGTAAAACAGATCACTATATATAAAGTGTATCGTGTTATGGAACAGATTAGGAGATGACTTAATGTGTAAAGGAAATATTCCTATAGAAGTCAATCTCAAACTAGAATAGGATGAAGGTCAAGATTTCACGCCGAAAGGAATCGATCTGCTGTAACAGACAGTGACCAGATCGATGACCAGATCGATGCCTACAGCGAGGAACCAGAACGATTGAGTCATCAATCAACCAGCTGACATCATCCTACACATCATATGCTCTTGCCACGTCAAGATCAAGTCCATCCAACTGGGATTGGAAAGAAGATCTTCGGTTAACACATAGAAGGAAAGAGACCGTTAGCAATCTGCTTTCCATAACTCAAAGATTGAGTCAACCTTTCCTATATGGCAAGAACAGATTTGATGGAAACCATTGATTGGCAATATACCATCTATCTCACGTCAATCAACAAACGACTAGAATTTCAAATTCAATGCCTATATAATATTGAAGTTCAAAATCTGGAAAAGATACAAGACACGCGCGCTATACTGAATTATACTCTCAAGCTTTCATCGTTCCAGACTTAGAGCTTCAAGAACTGTGATTCTACATCACACCAACCCATCTCGATTGAAGTCTGTCTTGTCGAGAAGAAGCAGATCACCTTGCTAGCTAGTAGGTTTCTAGTGGTAACGTAGAGGTAATATGTTGTAAAGGGACACGACCCTTATTTCGTGCATAAGTATCTCTCTAGCTGTGACTGACACTTGTGACTCATTCTCCACGAGTATAAATAAGCAGAGTATCCTAGTATTGGATAATCTGGTCTAGATTTGACCAGATCGTGGACGTAGGCATTTCCCGAACCACGTTAAACAACTGTGTGCTTTACATTCCTGCATATTTCATTTCAGTTGTTTATTATTCTAACTTTCTGCACTATCATCTGCATTCTTAATCAATCCGCTTAATCAATCCGATTAACTTCTTAAGGTTTTCCAAAATAAGAGCAACCATTAATCCACCATCTTCCACACACACTCAACACTCAGAAAGTAATAAGATCACTCTTATTATTAGCTAAGTGTTTTCACTTAAGAGAGTAATCTGTTTGGACTAAAACTGCTATCGATCTGCACATCGATTTGTCTAGTCTCTGCCGAGCTATTTCTTATTCATAATAGCTTAAACTCTCTGATCAATTGTCAAGTAAACTGAAAAGTTAGTATTTGGTGTATCCCCCCCCCCCTTACACCAAACCTTGCTCTTTCGGGACCAACAATGACCAATACATTAAGCAGCATTAATGAACAAAAATGGTAAAAGTGGATCTCCCTCCCGCAATCCTCTCCCAAGTTTAATGTTTCCCGAGGGACTACCGTTCACCAACACATCTGCATGCGCCATCTCTACGCACTCCCTGATCCATTCAATCCATTTAGTACAGAAATAGAAAGCCCTAAGAAAATCACTGAGGAAACTCCATTCAACAGAATCGTATGCTTTTGCAAAATCAATCTTGTAACAAAAGCCACATTTTCTTCTTCGCTTTGCATCATCGATCACCCCGTTAAGCGAAGCGATACAGTTGAGAATTTGTCTTCCTTCAACAAAAGCTGATTGCTCCTTCGATATCAAGCGATCTAAAACCCCGCTCAACCTTTTTGCGAAGATTTTTTAAAGGATCTTATAATGTCCTCCCACCAAATAAATAGGCCTAAAATCTTTGAGATCATTAGTGTTTTCCTTCTTTTTGATTAAAGCGATGAAAGTATGGTTAAGACCTCTAGTGAGGAACCGCATCACATCGTCTTTCACCACCCCCAACATCTCCTAAAGAACACTGGGTTGAAACCATCTGTTGGGAACCCTTGAAAATAATTTTGATGATGGTCTCTCGAAACACACTTAGAATTTTTCATTCATTCATTGTTTAGACTTTCCTAGGCTGTAACAGAGAAGGTCATCCATTATGAACCTTATCTGATAGAAGAGCAAGCCTCATAGAGTTACTTGTTAGAATTGGCTCATTGTAAGGCCATGATTGAAATATAAGATCTTGACCATATGTTGCCAATTTCTAGAATAGGTTTAGATGATGACAAATTGTTGAAGGACAAAACACTTCTATAAGTTCTGACCTATATGAGTCATCAGGTTCACTAGGTTGTTCTGATTATGAAGAAGGTTTACCATCAGAAGAGAAGCTGATCTTTAAGATAAGAAGTAATCGCTGGACATTAACAGAAGAGGACAAACATCATGTTCTTATCCAGCCAATTTCTAGTAAAGGGAGGAGATCAATTAGGGATTACGTGAACTCAATCATGAAGATTCCAATCTACTCTATAAGGTAAGACTCGATATATAGAAACAAAGATCTTCTACAAGTTTGGACCGACTTTAAGACCTTAGAATGTCCGATTTGATAATTTTGACAGCTCTAATCATGTCAATACACATCCAATGCACTAATAAAGAACATATTAAACCAAATACTAAAAAACATAAAATTCAAAAATTTCAAAATTTCGAATGCACATAAAAATGTATGATAATTATCTTATACATATCATATAAGTTATAATTATTTTCCTGTGCAATGCACGAGATGCACATACTAGAGATTTTTAAATATTAAGGAGTAATATTATGAATGAATGTATATTAAACAAACTATTATTCGTCACATATTATAAAATTATATTTAAAAAAGTATAAATACCCATAAAAATTATGGTATCAGAAAATGCACAAAATGCATTAAGAAATATAATTGATTATTTAATATGTAAAATTATTAAATTAGTTCAAAATTGATTATATCATGATTTATCTAAAATAAATATTTGATTAACTTTGATTATTATATAATTCGTGAAAAATCAATTTTTGTCATCAAGCCTATTTTAAAAATCTTTCAAATAATTCAGTTAATATTACATGATCAGTGAAAGTAATCATATGATGTCTTGGACTGTCACAGCCCAATTTCTTAACCCTCTCTTAGTTAAGCAATTAGACCATGACTCGGTTAACTTACTGTACTCTTGGAAACAAGGTTTAAACTCAGGATAAAGTATATCAAATTTTCGCAGGAAATTCCGACAGGTTTGACACTTAAACTTCAAAAGCTTATAACTTTCTCATCCGAACACCGAATTTAGATCCGAAAGAACCGTTAGAAAGGTAATGAAAAGATTTTTAAAATGGTATAAAATTTTCAGAAATTCGAACAAATGGAATGGGCTGAAAAAGGATTTCAGAGGCTGCCCTGTTTTTAGCAAAAGCAAACATACGGATAATTTATAAACTCGGAACTCAATTCACCAAGAGAAGAACTCAAACCAAAGGGATATAGGTTGAAAACCATGATTCAACAAGGGAAATATATCAACATGATTTCCATAAACCAACCAACATAACAGTACTCAACATTCATATTAGAAACGAAAGTGTACTGAATTCTCTCTTAACATAAAGGGTGGATGATTATGGTGTATAACAACAACATCCTTGAACAACTAGATACATATATGAACAAAGCATGGGAAAAACAAGCCCAAAACCGGCATTCAACACCATCTCCACCTCCACTGCTCAACCTGCACATTTAAAAGAATATGCAGGGCATGAGTACGATATGTACTCAGTGGGCACGTTGCCAAAAACTTTTTAAAACATGCTCTTGTGACTTGCAAATGCTTTCTTTTAAAAATAAAACATTCTCATGCTCAAACTGTAACATAATCAAATCATACTTGTGTCTGCAGACAAAATCAATCAAATTCACCATATCTACGCACTTCTTGTGTTGAAAGGTAGGCCTCCCCTTCAACACTATGACCAGCCAGTCCGCTCACCGGCTCACGGTCACATATGTGTACACAAACCCTTACTGGCAGCTCGTCCAGCATAGGGTCGATATCGTAATTCTCTCGTAGATAGGCATCATACATCATACTTCATACTTAAAACATGCAAGTCACATCTTTCAAAATAACATGCATAATCAAATGTTTCATAAATAGCATGCATACTTGAGTAAGAAGTGCCCACCTGAATGACTTATTCTATATAAGTCAAAGGCTCGTCTTCTTCTTTCTTGGGTTCCGTCCCTCTTCTTTTCACTTCACTTGCACCTTAAATATATAAATTTGGAGTACATTAGAAAGATATTACTCCACTATTTCTCAATTATACTTGCTTACTTAAAGAAAATCCCTCGTCTCAACTCGGATTACTAAGATTTTACTTTCTTTCGGGTCATTGCATCCTTAATCTATTTCCTTATTTACAATCTTATAAATACACATAATTATGTATTCTAAGCTTATTTATAAGCTTACTTACATACTTAACCTCATACTTAATAATTATGCATACTCTTTATTTATACCAAATATCAACTTATGCATATTTATCTTATGAAGATCAATCAAGCTTGATTATTCACTTACTAATACTCATAAATCATTTTCTATCATTGAATTTTATTTAACTTACACAATCATAATACTTCCTTCTTTACATACTAAACTAACAATTTCTAACTTTCACATACATGGCTCTTTAAATCTAATAAATTTACATTAGCCATCATATTCTTCCCTTATCTCAAATATCACCTTAGATCAAACAACTAAATCCTCTATATGTATCTTTTGATCATCCCCTTCTCCAAGCAAATTTTGAATCTTAATGAATGATGATTCTATCTTCAATCTCTTGATTTATCTATGCTTACTACTACCTAAATAACTCTAATACATCATCATCTAAATAAATTAATATCAACACATATGTAAACTATGAAACTTCATTAACCATTACATTTTTGAAAATCTATTTCTAGTGCTTGAAAAATTCTCTATAAATTATTCTAGGCCTTATTCATACCATTGAACTCAAATATGATCTCAAATTAAACAAATAAAATCAAAATCTTATAGAGCACCATCATGAAATTTTCGGTCATTATGACAACTTAGGAAGTTTGGATTTTTACTCTAATTTCTTACTCTAATCATGCTTATTGATGTCTAATGATACTTATCCATGCTCAAATCAAGCAAATTCATACAAATTCTACTAATTCAAATTAGGGTTCATGTAGAAGATTTAGGGCAAATCCATATATCCATCCTCTTTTGAAATTCATTTCATAGTCTCACTTAAAACATACCATTCTATCTATTTACTACAACATATTTGAAAATTAAAGCCATATACTATAAGCTATGGAACATAAGATTACCATGGATGAAAAGAGGAAATTTTCATCAATTTTACAAGCTAAAGATGTAGAGATGATAATTATTTACCTTAATATGGTCTTTTTCTTGAAATTTTGGACAAATTTAGCTTGAAATATTGATAAATTGGGAGAAGAAAATTTGGTTATGGGGAGGAGAGGTGATGGACGAAATTTGGAGGTGTAGGAGGTGGATGATGATGAAAAATGATAAAGATAAGTATTCTTATACATTAAGTAAGATATTTTCTTAATTAAATAATTAAATAATCATCTACAAGTCTCTAGAGTCTTCTAGAACGTCCCGATTCTTCATTTTTCGCGATTCGAGATATTAATGCTGGATGATTCATCTCGATATCTAGAATTCACTGGTTCAGACCGTTCGTAATTTGGAGTTCATTTGAATAACTTATTCAAGTTTTAAAATACCGAATAAATCTAATTGAATAAATTCTTTCTAAAACGATATTTTCTAGTAAAATCTTCATAATAATCTCTTCTATATATATTATAAAATCGGGCATAAATTGTAGGTATTACTACAGCTGTTGAATTCTCAAACTGAATTTTAACCGAAAACTTATTTAATTATTGCCGAAATTGCAATAATAAATTTTTTATTCTCTATTTTATCTGTTTTCTAGCTTAATGAAATTTCTAATTCCATTTTTCTATATTATCTAATAGCTAAAAATTTTCTCTTCTGAGGGGTATGCTTCGTCTGAATTTATTTTATCTTAACCCCTCTCTTTTATCGCTAATATGGAATTAATAAATTCCATTTTCTTTCTTAACAAAATAGTCATAATTCTTTCTTCTAAATTATAGAATAAATCCCTCAAACTCTTCTTAATCTCATAAATATTTTCTCTTAAGGATGCAATGCCCTAATTAAGCTTTAATCACACTTTAATTATGGCTATAGTATTTCGGGGTATTACATGGACATTATAGTATCATACCGTAATTGTGAGGGATTAGAAGATACACAGTAATAGATTTTTCTAATAGTTGATTGTTGAATTTCTTGATCAATCATCTCACTAATTATGTGTAATACCGCGTTAAATAATTCACGAGAATTATCGACTTTTAGTATTAAATGAACTAGCATTCGTAGGAAAAATTTTAAACTCCATTGTTGAGTTTTAATTTCTCTATTTAACTAAGCTTGATGAAATTACGACGAGTTCGAATTTAAATTCAATAGTTGATTTCTACTAAAATATATTTTATTTATACAATGTGAACTTTTTATATAGATAATAATACTTGTAAAATTATACAAGTAGAAAATATTATTGGACAACATAACTTAATAAAATCATAATTAAATTAAGAGTTCAATATACATTTATTGGTCCAATTACAATACATATAATTATATCTATAACAAATAATATATATTGCATCACAAAACAAATATGTAGCTATCAAAAAGGAAAGAATAAAATTTCACCCTAAATGTGGACTTTATCGTGTTTCACATCCACTCAACTCTTCTATTTACAATAGCACATACCCTACTAACTCCTATCCAATCAAAACACCACCACCACACACTTTAATCGACCCATCTCATCATTCTTCATTAAATCATACTACAAAACATTTCCTTTCATTTACCTGCAAATAAGGAAGTAAAGAGGAAAACAAGTAAAGGAGAAGAATGCAGTAGAGTAGCAACTAGCAAGAATCGACCTTTTCATTTTCCACTTCCCAAATCAAGAAGGTAATACTCAGATAAGGATATATTCTTCCCAGTTTATGCAAAACATGTTCGTTATGTTCTTATATCTAAATATTTATATACTATAGCATGCTCAATTCCTTCTAAGAAACATAGAATCATTTCCCGTAGACATATCATAGGTACTGAATCTTAAAGTTATTGAATCATATAATCATAATTTCATTTCAGTACCAAATCTACTAAGAATAAAAATTGTAGTAGAAAGCCTCATGTAAATATTGAAGTTTTAAAGTTGTTAAAACAAAAGAAATATGGAATATATATGTGTGTGTGTGTATATATATATATATATATATATATATATAAACATGCTCCTGTTCGGCAAACGAGCTTCAAACAGAGACCACAACCTCTGTACTCAAGACGATCCAACTGTACAACGACAGTTAATATTGCGCCGGTGGTGGTACGTCACGGCGGCGTTGCTTCAGGCGGCTCCAATGGGCAGTAAACCTCCAAGACGACTGCAACTAATAGAGGAGAGAAATGAGGGAGAAGGGACCAAGATAATTTGGGGCTTTTCAAATAAAATTTTTCTTTTATTTAATTTAGGAAGTATGGAGTCAATTCTGTCAAAGATTTGGCCGGAATTTGAAGCTTTGGCCAGAGAGAAAAAAACAATCAAGGGAAGAAGAGACATTTATATTTATTTTTGGGAAAAAAAAGTAGAGAGGGATTACCGGATTGAAGAAGAAGAAGAAGGAGATCACGACAACCGGTGTATCTCCGGGCGACGATGAGCTTCGTTGAGGTGCCGGAGAGATGCCATTTCCATGGCTGTCTCTGTGTCTGTGAAGAGAAAACCATTGGGGAGAGGGGGGAGGGTGGGGGGTCAAAGACCTAAAAATGGTATAGCATTTTGTTCAACATAAAAACTGATTTTGTTTTCTCTTTGTTGCCGCTAAAACCATGTTCGTTACCCTGTGAGTACTTGTTCTGCATTTCAAGAATCATAGATTGTCTCTCTTTCGTTTATTCATGTCTCTTTCATGCTTTTGACTTTTCTTGAGCTTTTCTTCATAGACTTCATTTCGTTTGATAAAATCTGCAATTTTGGCATTGAGAGAGTAGATTTCCTCATCATAGTTCTTGATTTGATTTTGCATATTCGTTTCTTGATCAGTGGTCCTTTTACTTGTCTCTTCTAGAGCTTTGATCTTGATTCCCAATTTATCGTTCTCCTTAAGGACTATTTGAAACATCTTCCCGAGCTTTGCATGATCATTCAGAACTTGACTGATCTCTTTCCAAGATATCTCTGCTTTATCTTCATCACAAGAATCTTAGATAGGTTTGTTAGATAGTGTGTAATTAAGAGAGTTTACCTTGTTTTGATCAAGGTCATGGTCTATTCCCATAAAACATTCGTCTCAATCCTCTTCTTGTTCTTTTGCATAGAGCGCTTCATCATTGTCAAAGGAACTATCAGATAGAAGACTTGAGCTTGAATCCTCTTCTGCCAACATAGCTTTTTGTTCCTTCTTTAAACGTCGATCTCTTTTGGCTCTTAATTCTTCTCTTTGGCTTTTTGAGAGATCAGGACAATCCGTTTTGAAATGACATGTTCTACCACAATCAAATCAATTGTATTATGGAGAGTTAAAATTAGATTTATTACCAGATTGTTTTACCTCACTCTTCTCTTTTGATCGATCATGATTCTTATTTTTTGGTACCGTTTTCTCCTGTTCACCTTGTAGAATTTCTTGTATTTGTTGGCTCTAGTTTTGAGTTTCTCAAGACGTTGGAAAATCATGGCGTAATCTTTTAGAAATTTATCTTTTGAGAAAATCTTTTCATCAGAACTGGGTTGTTTTCTTTGAATGCTACCACTTTCTCCTTCTTAGAGGGATTTGTTTCCTACTAGATGAAGAGTTGGTACCATTTACATTTTTATATGACATTCATTACGTGCGAGAAGATCAAGTAGTGCTTCTGTTGTGAGCTTGTTGAAGTGTTGTCTCACAGAATTAACAGCAAAATAGATTTTCCAGCTTGCTGGTAATGCTCGAACAACTTTGAGATTCTTCTCTCGTTGAGTATATTTGTCTTTCTTCAAAGAAGAAACTTCTTGTAAGATCTCCATGAACATTGTCTTCATTTCTTCTATGGTTTCGCCTTTCAGCATCTTGAATTCATCAAATTTGTTGCAAGCGATTGAAAATTTATTCTCAATCATTTCTTCAAATCCAAGACTGAGATCACGTAGAGCATCCCACATTTCTTTAGCTGTATCCAAATCTCTAATCTTTGTCAAATATACTCCCTTGATTGTGCTTGATATAAGACCTTTAACAAAGTCATCTAGATTGACTTATTTTCTTTCTATGGCAGTGTACTTCCTGAGATCTTTAAGTACTTGCTTAGTAATCACTCTAGCATTAGGTCCAGTTCCTTCTTGTACTACAGTTTTCTCTTCATAAATGGCTAGTGGACCTTCTTCGATTACTTTCCACATGAGACAATGATGAACTTTGAGACACATTTTGATTCTAAAACTCCATTCTCCGTAACCTTGGATTGAGAAATCTTCACAAGCCCTGACAAGTGAAGCTTACATGATAGTAGATAGTATGTAGATGAATGAAAAATAGGTTTTCCTAGATCTATTCAAGTTAACCATGAAAGTATTAACCTTGTGAAATAGAAACATTGGTCAGTTGAACCACTCCTCTGATACCACTTTTTGGTCCCGAAAGAGCTATGTTTGGTGTGTGTGGGGGGGAGGGATGGAGGAATACACCAAATACCAACTTTTATAGTTAACTTAAGATGACTAGAATAGGTTCTCTTAAGAGAAGATGTTCTTGTCCAAAGAAACTCTTGTGTCAGCTGATTCTGAGAGAGTTTAACTTAGTGAGAGGTTTCTCTTCTACTGAACCGTGTGCCGAAGATGGTGGTTTTAGTTAGTTGTTCTTAATGAAAACCTTGTTTTAATCTAAGTGTTCTTTAGCAAAGTGGGTTTACGGAATAAAAGTGAGAATGAGAATGTTGGGTTAGTGAATAAAATGATTGAAGATAAAATGCAGAATATAAATAACACAGTCAACTGTACATGGTTCGAGAAACCCCCTACGTCCACGGTCCCATCAAACAAGACTGGAAATCCACTACTAGGATTCTCACTTGTTTGTACTCGTTGAATATGAGTCAAAGCTGGACTATATCCGTGCACAAATTATGGGTCATGTCCCTTACAACTTACAGAGAAAATTCACTTTCAACATTTCACGATCAAAGCCTAGAAAACTACTAAACTTTGAAGGAAGTAAAATTCTAATTTCTTGATAAGTCAGACTTGAATCGAGATTACAACTTGAAGTTTTTTGAGAGAAACGGTGTTTCTTCGAGAACAATATGCAGAAATTCATACTTCTTCACACTTTTAATGTACAAATGTATGTGAATAAATATGGGCAGAGTAACAACTCTTGATCTTTGAATTCTCTTACTTTTCATACTTTGAATTAAAGCTTTTATAGGTGCAGAATTCAAATTCTGACCGTTGGCTTGATTGGCTAAGCAATCAATGCTTAATCGCTGCTGATGATCTTCTTTCCATAAATCGAGTCTTGCCTTGTGGAGTAGATTGAAATCACCATGATTGAGTTGAAGTAATCTTTGATTGATCTCCTTCCTTTAATAGAGACTTGCTGATAAAGACATGATGTTCGTCTAGTGATCACTTCTTATCTCATAGTTCTGCTTCTCTTCTATTGGGTAAGCTTTCTTCATAAGCAGAACTGCCTAGCAAACCTGATGACTCCTATAGGTCAGAACTTATAGAGATGTTCCAATTTGTCATCATCTAACCTATTATAGAAATTGGCTAACTATGGTCAAGATCTTATAATTCTATGTTTCCCTTACAATAAACCAATCCTATGAAGTAAACCTATGAGGCTTGCTCTTCTATCAGATAAGATCCAGAATAGTGTGACCTTTTCTGTTACAATATAGGCAAGTTTAAGCAACAAATGAATGAAAAATTATAAGTGTGTTTCTAGAGAACATCATCAAAATTATTTCTAAGGGTTCCCAATATGGTACCATAATAGATCAAAGTTATGGCCATCTAAAGGAATGGTCGTTCTAAAAGCCTTAGTCGTTTCCCTTGTTGAGAACATAAAAATATATAGGGAAGATTAAGTCTTGTACATTGACCAAGATATTCCCTACCACGCCTTCAAGATAGATATTTAACTTGTCTGCCAGCTAGATTGGGGCCCTAGATGGGCTTAGAAGGTTAATCCGTAGTTCTTGATACATCGATAAGGACATCACGTTGATTGAAACTCCGTAGTCCAACATGGCTTGATAAATTCTAGTGTTTCCGATTATGCATGATATAAAGAACATCCTTGTATCTTTGCATTTGATAGGAGATATCTCTTTAGCACAGCGAAGACATTTTCATTGTCTTACCTTCTTGGTGAAGGAACTCGTATTAAGGGCTTGCAACACGCATGAACTCGTATGAAGGGCTCGCAATACGCATGATTCACATTGTTGGGAACCCCACAAATTTATTTATGTTTCGGTGATATTTATCGAAACAACACTTAGTTAATTCAAGATCCTAAAACGAAGTGGTCAATATCATCTTTTAAGAAACAACTTGACTATAAAAGGAACAGATCGTTAGCTATACGATCTGTATTATTCTTCAAAAGCTATCTTGGACATATTGATCACCATATCGAAGAGTATATGTTCATTATAAACAACTAGTTAAATTATTTTGGAACATATCGTTGGTTTAACGATCCGTCCCTAAATCCTGCAGCTAGCTGCCCTTTATACTTGTTATGGTTTTAGAATTCATTTTATCTAGAATAGATTTTATCAGATCAACATTGTAAAAATGAGTTTGAAGTTTCAAACTCACATATAGGAACGACCTGTGATTTCTAGAATATGTAGAACTGCTACAACAGTAAAAGAACAAATGGTTAGAAAAACCAACTATCCTATAAAAAAGGTTGTTCTCTTGTACATGATTTATGAAGACTTGAACCATCACGAGTAAATAATCTTGGAACAAACAAATCGTCTATACCAATTCACGCATCCCGCTGTTACAACAAGCAGATTGTTTTCTAAACAACCTGTCCTAAATCTTGTTTGCTGCATATATCATGATGGACTCAAGAATGAAGGAGAATAATCAAAGTATTAATTTGTTATCAAACAAATTAATACTTGATGGACAACTCGATGTACTGATCATATGAAACGATCTGTTAGAAGAAGTCAAGCTAGCTGTCCATCACATTAACTACAGTGGATTGCCAACATACCTAATTTTGTCATAAGTCAACCACTCAGTGTGATGTCACATCAAATGAGATATTTTAAGGAATGAAGTACAAGAATATCATATTTATTGTACGATGAATCATACTAGGTTTGGCAAACACTGAGAAATCACGTGATTAGTGGTTATAACACGCAATGCAGGCGGCGCGTGCTTCTACAAACATGCCATGCATTTAATTCAAAGTATAAAGATTCTTCATCTTCTCCAACCGCTAGTTCCAGAAATGGCGACTATATATACATACCACCATCACTTCCAGAAATGAGTACGACAATTCAAACGAATGAAACTGCCATTACTCTGCTCAAAAATCTTCAAGCTCCCATTGCTCAAAAACACTCCAACATTTCAGAATTCTCTTGAGTGTTTCAATCGCTTGAAGTTTGTATTTTCTGGAAAAGCATTTTCAAAATCAAAGTTAGGTTCTAGTTTAGATCCAAGAAAGTGTATTCCTTAGATTGTAGTTATCAATCTTTGGAAGAAGAAGTGTAATCATAAGACAATATCTAAATTTGATATTTCTTTTGGCTCGTACTCAATGAGTAAAAAGAAAGGAGAGCTTAGTGGATTTTTGATCTAGTTCTTGATCGAGCAGTGGACGTAGGGAAAGTTTTATCCCAAACCATGTTAACTACTTGAGTTCTTTATTTTCTTATTTGCTTTGTTTTATCGTGTTCTTCATATCTTATCTGAAATTGGTTTGCTAATATTGTGAGTAAAGAAAACTGTTTTCATCAAAGAGCATCAACCACCTACTTCCGCACACAAAGTTATACTTAGAACTTAGATTGGTGTATTCCCCCCCCCCCCATACACCAATCTTGCTCTTTCGGGACCAACACACATGTCTAATAAATAAATATTTAATTCTAGCATGCAAATAGCACATAGGAAATATTAAATTGTGGAATTAATTTAAGACCTCTGCTAATCCACCTCTTGCGGAGAGACGATTTGAATTTTCAGCAACAAATAACAATCCATTTCGGTTAATCGAATCTAACCTTCGAAAATTCTAACCTATTACCCTTACCTACAATTCGACTATCATGTGAGCGATAATCCGTCGAGGTTTGTCAAAGAAGGAGGAATCAAATTCCCAAGGGAAAATACCTTGAATTTGAAAAACATACATTGAAGGTGTACCGTGTGTTACGAAAACATACACTAGTGTGTGTTTCTGAGGTGGTAAAAATTTCTTAGTGAATTAGTGATTTTTCTCCCACCTCCTCCCCCTTGTTTATTTGTGTAATTAGGGATAAGTTAGGGCATCCAAGGGAAATGAGCCTGGACCTTCTAATATAAGACCAAATCAAACTATATCTCTAATATTTCCTTCTTATCCAATTAATTTTGACCAAGTAAAAATCATAACATAATTAATTAATTACTATGTCAATTTGAACCAATTAAATTTATTTATTTGACTCCATCAAATCATGACTTTAACTAATAAATTTACAAAGTTAATTTTTTTTCTCTACTAATTACTCTAGAAAATATAATATAGTATAGGTCTTATATTAATATTTATTGACTCCACTATATGATAAATATTAAACTATCAACCACCCACTCAAATTACAGATGTAATCCTCATTTTATTTATTAATTATTTTCCACGTTTTAAGATTCATAAATTAATTAATTAATTGAGTCTGCTGACAACTCAAAATTAATTAATTTGTTTATACGTGAGTGATCCAGTTCAGACTTTAATTATTATATATGAAATAAATTCCAACTGACCAAGTTTTTTATATAATAAACCATTCTGAACGCCTCACGTGGATTCAATCAATTCGGGATTAACTGAGACGTGACTCCATGTGACAACAATCAAGCACTTCTCGTTAAACCAATCATCTCTACCCAAAATATTGCTGTGTAGGGTTACAAAAAACCCGCAAGTTTAAATGAATTAAGTCAGTTTATAATTAGTGCGTATACTAATGTCATCGTCCACAGATTAAGAAATAAATAATTACAGAGATCTAGCACTAAGTAACAGCATGAAGAACTTATCTCACTGTGAAACCTCACAATATATATATGGAAGCATGTCTAGCATCATATACATATCGATATCAATTGTCGGCTAAGGTCAACACTTGCATCATATGATACCGCAACCTTTACCGACTAGATTGTGAATTTTATTCTACAAAAGAGTCGATTGCGTTACCTTCCGTGATCATGGATCCACCACACACTCTACAATTGTAGAAAATGAACGTGTTTGCAATTAAATAATCATATAAAATAAATCACAAACTAATGATAGATATATTTATTCTCAGTAAATAGAATCGAAAATAAGTCTGTTACAATGTCTAAGCATTAAGCACACTTTGAGGTATATAAACCATAACAATCTCCCATTATACTCAAATATGCTTTAGATTATATAATTTACGTACATGACATCAAAAAATATCCCACTTATACCTAAAGCAGGTCCACTGCGCGTCGCACTCCTAATCCCTCAATGTGCCTCTCAAACGTCTTCTTGTTCAGGCTCTTTGTAAAAAGATCAACCAAATTGTCATCAAACATGATCTTAGTAACCATAATGTCACCCCTACGCACAATATCACAAATGATATGTGACGAAGCTTAGTCATTATCTCTTCGGTCAAGATAAATTTATAATACCTCTACTCTATTCACTAAGTTTCGTTAGTTGCAAGCACATGGTCGATCCCATAGGGATTTGGTGAAGTCCTCTGTTAGTGTACAATTTGGGGTTTGAATATGGATCTTGCCTTGGGCAAGAAATTGTAACCAAGTAGAAGGTTAATACTGAAAAGTAAAATAAGTGAAAAGGAAACAACAAAGATAGTTAATAAAGAAAGCAACTTGACTTGGGTTAGATTCGTTGAGTCTTGACTTATGTCTTGATCATTGGTACAAAGTTATTCAATGTATCTACATGTCATTGGTTAAAGATGAGCGTAAGATTAATGTTTTACTCCCACCAACAAAACACATCAATCAGGTAGCCCCTTTTTTATTCGTCACGTAGCCACTGAAGCCTCGCCCAACATATCTCTTCAGCCTAGAAGGTAATGGTTACTCATTCTTTATCCTCTTGCCCAAACTCGTGCTCAAGACAAGCTTACTCTAATGTACCCAAATAGGCTTTAGCGGAGAAGCAACCATACACTCCGCTCATGGAAAGTCTTCACCTCTACTCTTCCTCATCTTGCCTCTTGTCTGCTATGCTTCCATCGGCTGCCTTCTTCTCCTTCATCTTGGCCATGTTGGTTCCAATTTCTGGCTCTAGCGGTTGGAGTATAATCCTAGGCGGTACGTTGTCTTGAGCTTCAGCTTGTCCAAGGTACTTTGCGCGTAATCTTGCCTCTTTCACAGGATGATCTCCAACCTTGAATTGCATCCTGCCACCCACCTTCGTGTCCTCCCAAACAAAATACAACACAAAACAAAGGAAAAAAGACTTTCTAGACATAAAAAGAAGACACAAATGAGCACGAAAGACGGGCTTGTCAATATGGTACTTCATCTCAATATATTTAGTTACTTTGTGGGCCCGTGGTTCTTTTGAGTTTATCACTGAACCTGAGTTATCAAAATAAATCAGGATACTGGAAGGCATATTCAGAATCAGATCTAGATCCATCAAGAAGCTCATGAGCCAAAACGCTTTATTTGCGGCCTCTGTCGCAGCCACATATTTGGCTTCCATAGTTGAGTCTGCGATGCATTTCTACTTCACACTCCTCTAGGTCATGGCTCTGCCTCCCAAAGTAATCTGATCGAAGCAAAGATTCCAAGACGGTGAGGTTTGCTTAAGTCCATAGATAGACTTCTTAAGCTTCCACCCCATGTGTTCATTTTCTTGAATTGCATAGCCTTCGGGTTGTTGCAAATGGGTATTTTCCTCAAGACTTTTGTTAAGGAATGCTGTCTTGACATCCATTTGTTTTAAGTATATCATTTCGCCACTAGTCTAACTTTGAAGACTAAGATGTTTACATTTGGTCCTTGCTTCTTCTTGAAGAACCATTTACTCCTAATGACTTTGCAGCCTTCGGTTCGATCAACTAACTCGTATACATCCTTGTCTACCATGTACTGCAGTTCAGACTCTATCGTCTATTTCTAGAGGTTAAAGTCCTCATCTTGGACTGCTTCGTCAAAATTCAATTCATCGGATTCATCTATGCTTGGGACCGAGTCAGATGACTCTCCTACTCCTATTAATCACTTGGGTTGATGAACAACCCTCCCACTATGATGATTCTTGTTGATTTGGACAAGCTATAAATCGAGCGTGAGTGCTAATCGCGAACTTACGATCTCTAAGACTATAGGACTCCCACCCCTTCGTTTCCTCAAGATTGCTAATGAACATATACAAATCAGTACGAGGTGCCAGTTTGTCGGTGTCATTTTCTAGCACATGTGCTGGACAACTCCACACCTTAAGATGTCTTTGATTGGGCTTTCGCCCAGTCCACAACTCGGTAGGTGTCTTAAGGACTGACTTGGATGGTAACAAGTTCAATGTGGACACCTCCATATTTAGAGTGCATCCCTAGAACGAAGTAGGCAACTCTACATAACTCATCATAGATCTTACCATTTCATAAGCGTCCTATTTCGTCTCTCTGTTACACCGTTTTGCTGGGGAGTCCCCAGTGTAGTCAACTGGGATTGAATCTCTTCCTCCGATAAATGGTTTAAAAACTCAGCACTAAGGTATTCACCTCCGCGATCATAACGCAGACACTTCATGAGGATTCTCCACAAGTGCCCGAAATTTCCTTAAATTTCTCATAGGATTCCGACTTGTGGTGCATCAAATAGACATATCCATATTTCGAATAATCATCAATGAAAGTGATGAAATATTGTGCACCACATCTGGCCTGAGTCGACATTGGACCACATATAGTGGGGTGAATGATATCCAATAAATCATTGGCTCTATTTCCTTTGACCTTGAAAGGTCTCTTGGTCATTTTACCATCCAAGCAGGATTCACAAGTCAGAAAATACTCTACATGGAGTTCCTCTAATGGGTCGTGTGCTACCAATTTTCGAATCCTCCAAATGATAATGTGACCAAGTCTTAAGTGTCATAGATATGTATCATTCGATGAAAGACAACAAGTTTTTTGTTTCTTGGAGTCAGTATATAAGTTAAAAGTCGCATTAGTTTGTTGCTTAGGTTGTGCAGATATAGTATACAAGTTGTTTACAATCGTACCATTGCAAATAACAATATTTTATTTCTTGATAATTACACAAAACATCAAAGAGATTGAAGAATTGAAGAATTGAACTTCAACTGCACATCTTCCACAGCAACGACCGCCACTCTCATAGCGTCTCCCAAAGAGATGAAAATGTCACCTTCCTTAAGTTGTGATCCCACTTGGAATCAAAACAATCTACTTCACAAAAATACCGACTAATGGAGACCATATGTAATCATGGCAAAGTTTTTACATAATAATAATATATTATGGCAGATAAGATCAAAATAAGATGAATAAGATCACACATAATAGTAGCAGATAAAACCAATTGTTTAGCCCGTTTTTGGTTTTGTTTCTCTCGTATTTTGGATTGTTAATGCTTTGCTTTTAGTTACTTCTCATCCTTGTTGTTCCGTTTTACCCTCTGATTGCCATATTTCTTATTACATGTTAAAGAGGCGAACAAACGAGAGTTATTAAACATCGAGAAGAGAAACGAGGGCGAAATAGCACAAAAGGAGAGCTAGCAGCGCGCCAATGTAGTGGTCACTAGCACCTAGCGGCCGCTAGCCCTCCAGAATGTAAAGAATCAGATAGAACGCTTAGCTAGTGACCGCTGACACCTAGCAGCGGCTAGCTCACCTTGCGACATCCATGCAGAACATGGGGCTAGTGATCGCTAGGCCCTAGTGACCGCTATCCCAAATGCTTTCTCTCCAAGACAGAATGTGGGGGTAGCGTCTGCTACCCCCTAATGAGCGCTAGGTAGGCAGGATTTCTCCCACTATATACAGACTCCTCCTCCCGTGATTTTAAACAACAATTATTCGATTTCAAGGATTTGAAGCAAAAGAGAAAACACAATTATATAGTTTTATTTGATTCGTGATTCGTACTATGATATTTCTCATTGTGTATTCAACCTTGAGTTTCCCCTGAGACTATTTCTATTATTGCATCGTTCATTACTTAAATTGTGAGTTCTTATTGCTTTCTTATTTATTTATTGCTTTTACTTTCTTATGGTTTGTTTATTGATTAAGTTGGAATTATTAATCTAATTAACAATCATTCATCTTAATCATGCAATAAAAAAATGTCAAGATTTATTTCCATTAAATTCGTATTTTTAGACTTAGGGTTTTAATTGATTTCTTAATTATCGCCTAGTTAATTCGTCTTCCAATTATTTTAATTTCACACGCCTGGGTAATTAAAAGATTTAGAATAAAAACCAATTAATTTACAATTAGAGTGTTTAGGATTTTAATTATTTTCTATGAACAACGTAGACAAAGCTCTGTTTAGCCTTAATTGAGAATACAACTTGGGTCAACTTATCGATGTAGGATGACCTTGTTCTATTGCGAGTAACTTAAAAATAATTTGAAACAAATTTTGGTGTCGTTACCGAAGAATATTTTAGGTATTTATTTGCGTTGTATGTTTTCGTGTTTCTTTTATTTTCTTGTTATTTATCCCATTTCTCCTTCATGTGTGTGTGATCTTTTGTTGATTTTGTATATGCTAAGTCGCCGAAGTTTGATACAAGAATTGGTGCCCTTTCTTTATAACATCAATAGAAGAGATGGTGCATTTGAGGACCGATTTTGGGACATTTACAATTTAGCTGCCGTTTTTGAAGAAAAACTGGTGATCATGGCCGAAGAAGAAGAAACACCTAGGAAGCTAGGGAATTTTTCCATCCCTTTTTATGGGATTACATCATCTGCTATTTTGCTTTTTACTGTTGGGAGAAACTATGAGCTGAAGCACAACCACATCAATCTTCTACCCTCATTCTACGGGGTGCCCAATGAATATGCACTTCTATTCATTAGAGAGTTTTGCACAATGTAATACCCTCAAAGTTTAATTAGTGTTAATCAAAAAGTTAAAA